>JAJOZX010010299.1:0-143009 GCA_023014485.1 Bathynomus jamesi | reverse complement strand
GTCCACAATTAACCCACCCCTTATATCTCCAGTCTAACTATAGAGTAGATTAAGTCTAGCCCTGTAGGGGTCAGCCTAGAGATTCCGGAAATGGTCCAGAGCGGGCAGATAAATTGAGGTCCACAGTAGGATTCCTCACCAAATTAGGTTAGGGCAATCTACCTTCACCTTTGTTAAGCTATGAGTTGATGCTGGGTCTTAGGCCACAATGTAGGCCTAAGTTGTCTGACCCAGCTTAATTTAATGAATCTATGTAAACCTGGGTTAAAAAACACAATTAGTCACTTACTGCTAGTTATTAGAGAGTCTCTTTTCTCCTTGTATAATTGTCGAGAGCGTACTTGCTGGTGGGGATCTTTCTTCCGTGTCTGTTCTCGTCCCTTCTCCAGTTGCGTCCTTTCGCCCCCGTTCCTCGTTTTCGTTCTCCTTTTTCTCCTCTTCGCGGGGCTTTTTCACCAGCGTTGTCTTGGTTTTTTCCCCGTTGGTTGATCGGTAATGTATATCTATTACCGAGCACGCTCTTCTCACACAGTATATAAATACTAGTGTGGAGAATAACTCTGGTGAGCAACCAATTGGTTTCATCCACCCAGTTATTGACATAAAAGGAATTTAATAATTGTTGATTAACTACCTACCTACTCAGTGAACCATTTTCGTTACCTCCCAACTACCCACTCATCAGTTTCCATATACTGGGGGCCCCGGGAGATAAAAATTTTGGTGTCATTGTCACCAATTTTATGTCTGAGTGTAGACTAGCTAACTATTTGACTGTAAATGCCTGTTAATGTGATTAACAGTGCCTATCCTATCCTCACCTTCTCATGGAGAAGGTGTAGCATTTAATTAGAAGAGAAAATATACATCCATAGGATGAAACTATCTATGGTCTTTACCATAAGAAAAGAAAAAGTGAAAGTTAGAAGATAAAATTACATTCCCCAGCATCTATTTTTTGTTGTGAAAAATAGTCGCGCCTTTAATGCTGTTTGTCGCTGAGGTCTTGTGTCTGTCAATGTTTGTAGTAGGATGCGTTACCACTCCTACTGTCAAAGGAATAGTTACTGGAAGTCAGTGTTCCAGTTGTACTGTCAGTGGAGAAGGTTCTCCAAAGTCCATTGTTTTGGGTCCAGACTCTAAAGGTACAAAAGAGAAATGTCTCTGTTGTGTCACCGTTGAAGTCCTTAATTTGACCACTCTTGTTACCCCGTCTGCCCTGGTCTGAGTTCTGAAACTCTAGCCAGAGGCCAGTATTGTCTTGGAGTACTGTCATGTATGAGAACAAGGTCCCCTACCTTAATTGTGTCAGACCAATCCTTCTTAGTCATTTGTTTATGTCTCTCCCTTAGACCCATCAAGTACTCAGTTTTCCACTGTTTAATGAAATGAGCTTTAACTCTAGTTAAATGTTGTAACTTAGTCTGGAGCTCATCATGTCGTTGAGTCCAGTTTGGGTCTTCTGAAGAGTCTATATTGTAGTCCGGCAGGAGACTAACTGTTCTCCCCGAATCAAATGATTTGGAGTTAATGGTTCCGGGTCATTAATGTTGTCACTCACATAAGTGAGTGGTCTATTGTTGATGATGTTCTCAATCTCAGCAGGAGAGTGAGCAAACTCAAATAAGTGTATCTGTTTTTTACCAATTGCTTTCTTCAAGCAATTCTTTACTGTTTGTATATTCCTCTCCCAGATAGAACCATACCAAGGAGAGGCAACCGGAATATACTTCCACTTTATATGTTTGAATTTTGTATATATAATTGTGAGTTCATTGCTTAACAAGTCGTGGATGACTTGTTCACCAGCCTTGAAATATGTAGCATTGTCAGTCCAAACTGTCTTGGGTACTGAATGTCGTGCACAGAATCTCTTAAAGACAGCAACAAAAGATTCTGCCTGTAAGGTCCTCCACAACATCCAGATAAAACAGCTCGTGAGGCAGCACATGTAAACAGTACAATGTACATTTTTTGTTCAGTGTCACCCACCCTACAGTCAAGCTCCTGTATAGTCAATGCCTACAGTCTCAAAGGGTCTGTTGAGAGTAACTCTCTCCTCTGGCAAAGCAGGAGGATTTGCAAAGCTGGGCACTTGCGGTATTTTTTGCGGTACTGCGGTACTACCGCACTACCAAACCGGTACCGCATAACGCAGTACCGCAAAGGATCGCTGAAAGTACAGCAGTACCGCTACCGCATTCAAATTTCCCGCGGTACTTTCCGCGGTAACCGACAAACACGACGTTTTCAAAAAATAACACTTTTTTTGAAGTAAACCTTATTACAGGAGTACAGTAAGAATGCTGCGTGTGTTGCATCAGCCTAACTCTAGACACGTTAATTTCGTCAGAACATGTTACGTTGCCATCCTATCACAACGCCTCAGTACAGTGCTTCTTTTGAGCCGGTTGCACGTGTGTTACATTTCTGTGACAAAGATCGATTTTTAGCCATTATGGCAGAAAGTTCAGGTGCGAAATCGCCGATATGCAATTTCTGAAAATATGTGCTATTACTTGTGTTGTTCTGTGTGCAGTACCGCAGTACCGCGGAACGCACCCAGGGGGACCTGAAAAAGTACCGCAGTACCGCGTAACGCACTGGACATGCTGAGGTACCGCAGTACCGCGTAACGCACCCCCAAATTTTGGTACCGCGCCCACCACTGAGGATTTGGTTTCCTATAGGGCCTAGCATGAATACGCTTACATGTGACACACTCACTCAGGACTGTTTTAACAGTGATCCTTCCCTTGGGTATCCAATAAGTTTTTCTTAATGTAGTTAGTGTCTGTGGTACCCCCATATGATATACATCATTGTGTGTTTTTCTGATGATTAATGTTGTCAAATAGCTAAATCTAGGTAAAGGATTGGATGTTTGCTTTTGTATGACAGTTTGATTTGTCTAATCTCCCTTTACACCTTAGAAGGCCTTCCTCATCTCTGAACAAGTTTAGATCCACAACTACTGCTGGTACAGGTTTCTTTTGTTTGTTTCCCATTAGTCAAGAATTCTAACTCTTTATTGTACTCTTTTTGTTGTGCATGGCCTATCCAGTATTTGTTGCAACTTCTGTATAATTATGATTGTTTTTATTTAGCTGTTTGTTAATTGTAGTTAAACAGTTGTGAGCAAACCTCAAACAGTAGGCTGTGACCCTGACAAGTTTACTGAAATCAGAGTAACGTTCACAAGTTAGTGATTGGTTCAACCTTTTCATTTGAAAAGATTAAATTTAAGGTCAAGTTAACTTGTTCCACAGGCCATTGGTCTGTATTACAGAGCCACTTAGGTCCCATAAACCAAGTTTTGTTTGACTTCAACAACTTGTAGGATAAACCTCTGGTCAGAAAGTCTGCTGGATTTTGTTTAGTTGGAACATAGTGAAAGTTTACTTGTAGGCTTTCATTAGCTTCAGCTATTTCTTTTAGCCTATTTCTTACAAAGATATTCTTACTATTAATGCTATCATTCGTATCCAGGCAACAAATCTGACTGTCAAGCCAGATGTGGATATGAGTTATGTTCACATCATGGTAAGCATCCTTAAGCAATGAAATGGTTTAATGGCTAATGCAGCAGCCAATAGTTCCAATTGAGGTATGGTTCGGGTAGGTTTGAGAGGTGCAACTTTCCCTTTTGCATAAATTAGATGACTTTCTGTAGGGCTTACAAGATACGCACAGCAACCCATAAGCTTGTGTGCTTGCATCAGCAAACACATGAAGTCTCTGGGGCTTATCTCTAAACCCACAGCACCTTTGAATTTTAATGTTCTGCACTTTTGTTAAATCACTGCTAACTTCTTCCAAGATTTTTGATTTTCATTTGTTTTGGATCATCCCACCCACATTTGTCCTCCAAATTTCTTGGAGGAGAATCTTTGATTTTATTGTTGAAGGCAGAAATAGACCCATAGGATCAAAAATTTTGGAAGCCTCTGATAATATTTGTCTTTTAGTATTTGCTTCCTCATCAAGTTTAAAACCTTTAGTACAGATTGAATCATGACTGTTAGAAGTTGCATCCAAATACCAGTTCATACCTAAAGTTTTGACTCTGTCTGATGGCTCAGTAAGACCATTATTATCCTTTAAAAATCTTTTTGTTTAAATCCTCATCATTTGAAATCCACTCTCTAAGTTCAAAGTTACCTTGTTGCATAATGTTTTGAGAGTGTTCATAGACTTCAGATAATTCAGATTTTGTTGTTGTTGAGCCTATTAGATTGTCTACATAAAAATGTTCCTTAAGGAAGTTCAATGTTAAAGAGTTATTAAACTGGTTCAAATGATGTCCAATTGTCAATGCTAATAGGCTTGGTGAGCAATTGGCTCCAAACAATACAACATTAAATCTATAGGTTATGAACCCTTTATTCAAATCAAATGGATCCTTGAACCATAAGAACCTAAGTTGGTTCTTATCATATTCATTTTTAAGATTTATTCTCAAAATGCCTTTGAAATGTCACTTTGTACGGCATATTTATCTAACCTGAACCTCAGTAAGATCTTCACAGGTCAGAAATAAGATTAGGACCCTCAATCAGGCAATCATTCAACTGTGTTTATCACTGTCTTTGAGGCTACAGTTATATACTACTCTCTGAGTTTTGTTGTTGGGGCATCTGTGTCGATAGACCCCCCTGTGGGTTAAATAATGACAACCATCTTTTTAAAGGGTTATTTGTTACTTCTTCAATGAAGCCTTTTCTGTAGCTGTTCTTTGAAGACATCATTATATGTTTTTATATTAATTATCTTGTTTGAGTTTTTTCTTACTTTATATAAATGTCCTTTAGCTACTTTGAGATTATCTCTTAAAGTTGGACAATTTATTTTCCAAGGTAACTCAATAAAATAACTATTGTCTTTGCACTGAATGGTGTCTTCAAATCTTTCTACCATTAACTGATCTTCTGAAGTTTGATTTGTGTCATGTATACCCACAGATTCTAGCAACCATAAAGTTTGAATTGCCTCATCCAAAGTTTCATTTGATAATGATGAATTAATGTTCTCAGTTGAGATAATATTATTCAAAGTGTTGCTATTCTTACAGGTGTTATGTAGGACTGAGTTGAGGCACATAGTATTTGTTGGTCATGAACTATTTTGGTTTAGGTCTAGGTTGTATTTGGATAGGTCACCCAAAGGGGCTATCCCTGATGGAGTCTGAATAGCTATACCATTACCTATCTTCACTATGCCCTTATGAATAAGATTAATATAATCTGCCCCCATTAACATTTCAATGTTAGCTACTGTGTTGTTTGTGATATGTCTATCAGCTATTTTGTAGTGTTTTCCCAAATGATTTATGGTTTGTTCTAGTTTGGGTATAACCAGTTTGTTTTGTCCTACTTTAGAAATAATAACTGCTTCAATTTTCTCTAATTTATTTTCTAAATGTAGTTCCAGGTCAATTGTCTTATAGCTATTTTTGTCCGAGTTATCCTTAACAAAGGATGCAATATTGAGTTTTTGTTCATTCGGGTTTGGTGTCAAACCCAATTTATTACTACATTTTGTGAAACAAATGTTTGTTGAGAACAACAGTCTATAAGACATCTCACTGGAGTGGTGCTACCCTCACTATTCACTAAGTCCAAAGTAATAGTTGGTAAAAGAATCTCAGTGTTTTTGTTACGTTGTTTGAACAAACAGAATGTCCCATGAAAGTGGCATTTTCTTGATTACCTTTGTTTGGTGGAGGTATCTTTTGAGTTTGAGTACTATTGTTTGGACACTTTGGTGAATCACACATTGATGAGACATGTCGTAAACTTTTACAAAACTTACACTTGAATCTTAACCTAGATTTACAGTCTTTCTTATAATGTCCCTGGCCAGTACACTTTTTACATAGGTTCAACTGTTCACATCTTTTAGCTCTTTGGTTAAAGTCTGAATATTTGTCACACCCAGTACTACTGTGTTCATTACTTGCACAAAATTTGCAATGTAGTGTGTAAGTTGAGGCAGCAGTTACATTAAAGTTCTGTAATGTAGGTGTTCGTGTATTACAGTTGGTCACATTTGATTCTACAGTATCAAGTTTTGTCTGTTTGGCTGTAGCTAGTTGGTCTCTGGGAACAGTCTTTGGTTTATCCATAGTCTGGGTCTTATTTTGTGTTGGAATATTTCTCAATTTGTAATTAGTTAGGATATTGGGAAAGTGTTTTCTTATACTTTCAGATTAGGATAATTTTCTCCCGTCTTTAGAATTAAAATATCTTTAACCCTCAAAGGAAGGCACCTAAGAACTATGCCTTGTATAATCCAAGATGAAGCTTTAATATCTATCTCATTGCTAACCAGTTGTCCTATAATAGCTTCTAATTTTGTATAAAAATTTCCATATCACTATGGTTATCTTTTATGGGTGCAAAATCAAAAATTTGTTGAGATAATTCATATACAATCTCATCTTTATTAATGTAATTACGTTTTAAGAGATCAATAGCTACTTCATATGAATTCCCTACGGCTGGTAAATAGGCTATCAGGTTATAGGCTGGGCCTTTAAGGAAACTAGTTAAGTAGCTAAACTTTTCAACAGTTGAAATATAAGGTTTATTACCTATTAAACTCTCAAATTTGTCAATGAAAGATGGGAATTGTACCGTGTCCCCTTCAAATGTTGGTACTAGCAAAATGGGTAACTGAGCCCTCAATTCTTGTGACTCAGGATTTAGCATGCCACTTAAATTTTGTTGAAGGTTAGCTCTACTTTGATTAAAATCAGAATTAGGTTTATTTGGTGTTAAGTCAGTCAAACGAGACCGTAGTCTCCTTATTTGCTGTTCAATTGAGATTACCTGATCATCATTATCAGCGTAAAGGTCTATCAATTGTTCTTCAGCCATTTCGGATTCAACTAACTCTGAAATACTCTCATCAATGGCTATTATTTCCTTCTTTTTAGTTTCCAATTTAAGAATTACACACTCTAAATCTTCCTTACCTGGTTGTGTAATATTGTTAAAAGTGTTCACAGCCTTTGTAACAGCTCCCAACTTTGCCCCCCTTTTCTTTTTTAACTTTTTCAATTCCGCACTGTCCATGTTAAGTCAAAATTGTTTAACTGGGGATCGTAATGAAATAGAGGACAAGAAGAAATTACCAGAGAAGAGAGAGCACAGACAAAACAGTCAAGTTTAAATTTGGTTTAATCCCCCCCAAGTACTTATGTGTCACTCAGGTCTAAGCTTATAAGAGAATGAGACTCCTTAAATGTAAATGTTTCCTAGTTAGGCCCTAGGTTGTAGACCTAATTAGGCTTGATTAGGTTAGGCTTAGGCTTAGGCTTAGGCTAGACCATTTAGCCTAATTCTGCAATTTTTTTTGTTAAGTAAGGTTAAGGTTTGTAAATTCCCCACACACGGACCACCAATGCGAAAAATGCTCTGTATGAATTGGTCCACAATTAACCCACCCCTTATATCTCCAGTCTAACTATAGAGTAGATTAAGTCTAGCCCTGTAGGGGTCAGCCTAGAGATTCCGGAAATGGTCCAGAGCGGGCAGATAAATTGAGGTCCACAGTAGGATTCCTCACCAAATTAGGTTAGGGCAATCTACCTTCACCTTTGTTAAGCTATGAGTTGATGCTGGGTCTTAGGCCACAATGTAGGCCTAAGTTGTCTGACCCAGCTTAATTTAATGAATCTATGTAAACCTGGGTTAAAAACACAATTAGTCACTTACTGCTAGTTATTAGAGAGTCTCTTTTCTCCTTGTATAATTGTCGAGAGCGTACTTGCTGGTGGGGATCTTTCTTCCGTGTCTGTTCTCGTCCCTTCTCCAGTTGCGTCCTTTCGCCCCGTTCCTCGTTTTCGTTCTCCTTTGTTCTCCTCTTCGCGGGGCTTTTTCCACCAGCGTTGTCTTGGTTTTTTCCCCGGTTGGTTGATCGGTAATGTATATCTATTACCGAGCACGCTCTTCTCACACAGTATATAAATACTAGTGTGGAGAATAACTCTGGTGAGCAACCAATTGGTTTCATCCACCCAGTTATTGACATAAAAGGAATTTAATAATTGTTAGATTAACTACCTACCTACTCAGTGAACCATTTTCGTTACCTCCCAACTACCCACTCATCAGTTTTCCATATACTGGGGGCCCCGGGAGATAAAAATTTTGGTGTCATTGTCACCAATTTTTATGTCTGAGTGTAGACTAGCTAACTATTTGACTGTAAATGCCTGTTAATCTGATTAACAGTGCCTATCCTATCCTCACCTTCTCATGGAGAAGGTGTAGCATTTAATTAGAAGAGAAAATATACATCCATAGGATGAAACTATCTATGGTCTTTACCATAAGAAAAGAAAAAGTGAAAGTTAGAAGATAAAATTACAATTCCCCAGCATCTATTTTTTGTTGTAAAAATAGTCGCGCCTTTAATGCTGTTTGTCGCTGAGGTCTTGTGTCTGTCAATGTTGTAGTAGGATGCGTTACCACTCCTACTGTCAAAGGAATAGTTACTGGAAGTTCAGTGTCTCCAGTTGTTACTGTCAGTGGAGAAGGTTCTCCAAAGTCCATTGTTTTGGGTCCAGACTCTAAAGGGTACAAAAGAGAAATGTCTCTTGTTGTGTCACCCGTTGAAGTCCTTAATTTGACCACTCTTGTTACCCCGTCTGCCCCTGGTCTGAGTTCTGAAACTCTAGCCAGAGGCCAGTATTGTCTTGGAGTACTGTCATGTATGAGAACAAGGTCCCCTACCTTAATTGTGTCAGACCAATCCTTCTTAGTCATTTGTTTATGTCTCTCCCTTAGACCCATCAAGTACTCAGTTTTCCACTGTTTAATGAAATGAGCTTTAACTCTAGTTAAATGTTGTAACTTAGTCTGGAGCTCATCATGTCGTTGAGTCCAGTTTGGGTCTTCTGAAGAGTCTATATTGTAGTCCGGCAGGAGACTAACTTGTTCTCCCCGAATCAAATGATTTGGAGTTAATGGTTCCGGGTCATTAATGTTGTCACTCACATAAGTGAGTGGTCTATTGTTGATGATGTTCTCAATCTCAGCCAGGAGAGTGAGCAACTCAAATAAGTGTATCTGTTTTTTACCAATTGCTTTCTTCAAGCAATTCTTTACTGTTTGTATATTCCTCTCCCAGATAGAACCATACCAAGGAGAGGCAACCGGAATATACTTCCACTTTATGTTTGAATTTTGTATATATAATTGTGTGAGTTCATTGCTTAACAAGTCGTGGATGACTTGTTCACCAGCCTTGAAATATGTAGCATTGTCAGTCCAAACTGTCTTGGGTACTGAATGTCGTGCACAGAATCTCTTAAAGACAGCAACAAAAGATTCTGCTGTAAGGTCCTCCACAACATCCAGATAAACAGCTCGTGAGGCAGCACATGTAAACAGTACAATGTACATTTTTTGTTCAGTGTCACCCACCCCTACAGTCAATGCTCCTGTATAGTCAATGCCTACAGTCTCAAAGGGTCTGTTGAGAGTAACTCTCTCCTCTGGCAAAGCAGGAGGATTTGCAAAGCTGGGCACTTGCGGTATTTTTTGCGGTACTGCGGTACTACCGCACTACCAAACCGGTACCGCATAACGCAGTACCGCAAAGGATCGCTGAAAGTACAGCAGTACCGCTACCGCATTCAAATTTCCCGCGGTACTTTCCGCGGTACCGACAAACACGACTTTTCAAAAAATAAACACTTTTTTTGAAGTAAACCTTATTACAGGAGTACAGTAAGACGAATGCTGCGTGTGTTGCATCAGCCTAACTCTAGACACGTTAAGTTTTCGTTCAGAACATGTTACGTTGCCATCCTATCACAACGCCTCAGTACAGTGCTTGCTTTTGAGCCGGTTGCACGTGTGTTACATTTCTGTGACAAAGATCGATTTTTAGCCATTATGGCAGAAAGTTCAGGTGCGAAATCGCCGATATGCAATTTCTGAAAATATGTGCTATTACTTGTGTTGTTCTTGTGTGCAGTACCGCAGTACCGCGGAACGCACCAGGGGGACCTGAAAAAGTACCGCAGTACCGCGTAACGCACTGGACATGCTGAGGTACCGCAGTACCGCGTAACGCACCCCCAAATTTTGGTACCGCGCCCACCACTGAGGATTTGGTTTCCTATAGGGCCTAGCATGAATACGCTTACATGTGACACACTCACTCAGGACTGTTTTAACAGTGATCCTTCCCTTGGGTATCCAATAAGTTTTTCTTAATGTAGTTAGTGTCTGTGGTACCCCCATATGATATACATCATTGTGTGTTTTTCTGATGATTAATGTTGTCAAATAGCTAAATCTAGGTAAAAGGATTGGATGTTTGCTTTTGTATGACAGTTTTGATTTGTCTAATCTCCCTTTACACCTTAGAAGGCCTTCCTCATCTCTGAACAAGTTTAGATCCACAACTACTGCTGGTACAGGTTCTTTTGTTTGTTTCCCATTAGTCAAGAATTCTAACTCTTTATTGTACTCTTTTTGTTGTGCATGGCCTATCCAGTATTTGGTTGCAACTTCTGTATAATTATGATTGTTTTTATTTAGCTGTTTGTTAATTGTAGTTAAACAGTTGTGAGCAAACCTCAAACAGTAGGCTGTGACCCTGACAAGTTTACTGAAATCAGAGTAACGTTCACAATTAGTGATTGGTTCAACCTTTTCATTTGAAAAGATTAAATTTAAGGTCAAGTTAACTTGTTCCACAGGCCATTGGTCTGTATTACAGAGCCACTTAGGTCCCATAAACCAAGTTTTGTTTGACTTCAACAACTTGTAGGATAAACCTCTGGTCAGAAAGTCTGCTGGATTTTGTTTAGTTGGAACATAGTGAAAGTTTACTTGTAGGCTTTCATTAGCTTCAGCTATTTCTTTTAGCCTATTTCTTACAAAGATATTCTTACTATTAATGCTATCATTCGTATCCAGGCAAGACAAATCTGACTGTCAAGCCAGATGTGGATATGAGTTATGTTCACATCATGGTAAGCATCCTTAAGCAATGAAATGGTTTTAATGGCTAATGCAGCAGCCAATAGTTCCAATTGAGGTATGGTTCGGGTAGGTTTGAGAGGTGCAACTTTCCCTTTTGCATAAATTAGATGACTTTCTGTAGGGCTTACAAGATACGCACAGCACCCATAAGCTTGTGTGCTTGCATCAGCAAACACATGAAGTCTCTGGGGCTTATCTCTAAACCCACAGCACCTTTGAATTTTAATGTTCTGCATTTTGTTAAATCAGCTGCTAACTTCTTCCAAGATTTTTGATTTTCATTTGTTATTGGATCATCCCACCCAAACATTTGTCCTCCAAATTTCTTGGAGGAGAATCTTTGATTTTATTGTTGAAGGCAGAAATAGACCCATAGGATCAAAAATTTTGGAAGCCTCTGATAATATTTGTCTTTTAGTATTTGCTTCCTCATCAAGTTTAAAACCTTTAGTACAGATTGAATCATGACTGTTAGAAGTTGCATCCAAATACCAGTTCATACCTAAAGTTTTGACTCTGTCTGATGGCTCAGTAAGACCATTATTATCCTTTAAATCTTTTTGTTTAAATCCTCATCATTTGAAATCCACTCTCTAAGTTCAAAGTTACCTTGTTGCATAATGTTTTGAGAGTGTTCATAGACTTCAGATAATTCAGATTTTGTTGTTGTTGAGCCTATTAGATTGTCTACATAAAAATGTTCCTTAAGGAAGTTCAATGTTAAAGAGTTATTAAACTGGTTCAAATGATGTCCAATTGTCAATGCTAATAGGCTTGGTGAGCAATTGGCTCCAAACAATACAACATTAAATCTATAGGTTATGAACCCTTTATTCAAATCAAATGGATCCTTGAACCATAAGAACCTAAGTTGGTTCTTATCTATTCATTTTTAAGATTTATTCTCAAAAATGCCTTTGAAATGTCACTTTGTACGGCATATTTATCTAACCTGAACCTCAGTAAGATCTTCACAAGGTCAGAAATAAGATTAGGGACCTCAATCAGGCAATCATTCAAACTGTGTTATCACTGTCTTTGAGGCTACAGTTATATACTACTGAGTTTGTTGTTGGGGCATCTTGTCGATAGACCCCCCTGTGGGTTAAATAATGACAACCATCTTTTTTAAAAGGGTTATTTGTACTTCTTCAATGAAGCCTTTCTGTAGCTGTTCTTTGAAGACATCATTATATGTTTTTATATTATTATCTTGTTTGAGTTTTTCTTTACTTTATATAAATGTCCTTTAGCTACTTTGAGATTATCTCTTAAAGTTGGACAATTTATTTTCCAAGGTAACTCAATAAAATAACTCTTGTCTTTGCACTGAATGGTGTCTTCAAATCTTTCTACCATTAACTGATCTTCTGAAGTTTGATTTGTGTCATGTATACCCACAGATTCTAGCAACCATAAAGTTTGAATTGCCTCATCCAAAGTTTCATTTGATAATGATGAATTAATGTTCTCAGTTGAGATAATATTATTCAAAGTGTTGCTATTCTTACAGGTGTTATGTAGGACTGAATTGAGGCACATAGTATTTGTTGGTCATGAACTATTTTGGTTTAGGTCTAGGTTGTATTTGGATAGATCACCCAAAGGGGCTATCCCTGATGGAGTCTGAATAGCTATACCATTACCTATCTTCACTATGCCCTTATGAATAAGATTAATATAATCTGCCCCCATTAACATTTCAATGTAGCTACTGTGTTGTTTGTGATATGTCTATCAGCTATTTTGTAGTGTTTTCCCAAATGATTTATGGTTTGTTCTAGTTTGGGTATAACCAGTTTGTTTTGTCCTACTTTAGAAATAATAACTGCTTCAATTTTCTCTAATTTATTTTCTAACTGTAGTTCCAGGTCAATTGTCTTATAGCTATTTTTGTCCGAGTTATCCTTAACAAAGGATGCAATATTGAGTTTTTGTTCATTCGGGTTTGGTGTCAAACCCAATTTATTTACTACATTTTGTGAAACAAATGTTTGTTGAGAACAACAGTCTATAAGACATCTCACTGGAGTGGTGCTACCCTCACTATTCACTAAGTCCAAAGTAATAGTTGGTAAAAGAATCTCAGTGTTTTTTGTTACGTTGTTTGAACAAACAGAATGTCCCATGAAAGTGGCATTTTCTTGATTACCTTTGTTTGGTGGAGGTATCTTTTGAGTTTGAGTACTATTGTTTGGACACTTTGGTGAATCACACATTGATGAGACATGTCGTAAACTTTTACAAAACTTACACTTGAATCTTAACCTAGATTTACAGTCTTTCTTATAATGTCCCTGGCCAGTACACTTTTTACATAGGTTCAACTGTTCACATCTTTAGCTCTTTGGTTAAAGTCTGAATATTTATCACACCCAGTATACTGTGTTCATTACTTGCACAAAATTTGCAATGTAGTGTGTAAGTTGAGGCAGCAGTTACATTAAAGTTCTGTGATGTAGGTGTTCGTGTATTACAGTTGGTCACATTTGATTCTACACTATAAAGTTTTGTCTGTTTGGCTGTAGCTAGTTGGTCTCTGGGAACAGTCTTTGGTTTATCCATAGTCTGGGTCTTATTTTGTGTTGGAATATTTCTCAATTTGTAATTAGTTAGGATATTGGGAAAGTGTTTTCTTATACTTTCTAGATTAGGATAATTTTCTCCCGTCTTTAGAATTAAAATATCTTTAACCCTCAAAGGAAGGCACCTAAGAACTATGCCTTGTATAATCCAAGATGAAGCTTTAATATCTATCTCATTGCTAACCAGTTGTCCTATAATAGCTTCTAATTTTGTATAAAAAATTTCCATATCACTATGGTTATCTTTTAGGGTGCAAAATCAAAAATTTGTTGAGATAATTCATATACAATCTCATGTTTATTAATGTAATTACGTTTTAAGAGATCAATAGCTACTTCATATGAATTCCCTACGGCTGGTAAATAGGCTATCAGGTTATAGGCTGGGCCTTTAAGGAAACTAGTTAAGTAGCTAAACTTTTCAACAGTTGAAATATAAGGTTTATTACCTATTAAACTCTCAAATTTGTCAATGAAAGATGGGAATTGTACCGTGTCCCCTTCAAATGTTGGTACTAACAAAATGGGTAACTGAGCCCTCAATTCTTGTGACTCAGAATTTAGCATGCCACTTAAATTTTGTTGAAGGTTAGCTCTACTTTGATTAAAATCAGAATTAGGTTTATTTGATGTTAAGTCAGTCAAGCGAGACCGTAGTCTCCTTATTTGCTGTTCAATTGAGATTACCTGGTCATCATTATCAGCGTAAAGGTCTATCAATTGTTCGTCAGCCATTTCGGATTCAACTAACTCTGAAATACTCTCATTAATGGCTATTATTTCCTTCTTTTTAGTTTCCAATTTAAGAATTACACACTCTAAATCTTCCTTACCTGGTTGTGTAATATTGTTAAAAGTGTTCACAGCCTTTGTAACAGCTCCCAACTTTGCCCCCCTTTTCTTTTTTAACTTTTTCAATTCCGCACTGTCCATGTCTAAGTCAAAATTGTTTAACTGGGGATCGTAATGAAATAGAGGACAAGAAGAAATTACCAGAGAAGAGAGAGCACAGACAAAACAGTCAAGTTTAAATTTGGTTTAATCCCCCCCAAGTACTTATGTGTCACTCAGGTCTAAGCTTATAAGAGAATGAGACTCCTTAAATGTAAATGTTTCCTAGTTAGGCCCTAGGTTGTAGACCTAATTAGGCTTGATTAGGTTAGGCTTAGGCTTAGGCTTAGGCTAGACCATTTAGCCTAATTCTGCAATTTTTTTTTTTTTTTGTTAAGTAAGGTTAAGGTTTGTAAATTCCCCACACACGGACCACCAATGCGAAAATGCTCTGTATGAATTGGTCCACAATTAACCCACCCCTTATATCTCCAGTCTAACTATAGAGTAGATTAAGTCTAGCCCTGTAGGGGTCAGCCTAGAGATTCCGGAAATGGTCCAGAGCGGGCAGATAAATTGAGGTCCACAGTAGGATTCCTCACCAAATTAGGTTAGGGCAATCTACCTTCACCTTTGTTAAGCTATGAGTTGATGCTGGGTCTTAGGCCACAATGTAGGCCTAAGTTGTCTGACCCAGCTTAATTTAATGAATCTATGTAAACCTGGGTTAAAAACACAATTAGTCACTTACTGCTAGTTATTAGAGTCTCTCTTTTCTCCTTGTATAATTGTCGAGAGCGTACTTGCTGGTGGGATCTTTCTTCCGTGTCTGTTCTCGTCCCTTCTCCAGTTGCGTCCTTTCGCCCCCGTTCCTCGTTTTCGTTCTCCTTTGTTCTCCTCTTCGGGGGCTTTTTCCACCAGCGTTGTCTTGGTTTTTTCCCGGTTGGTTGATCGGTAATGTATATCTATTACCGAGCACGCTCTTCTCACACAGTATATAAATACTAGTGTGGAGAATAACTCTGGTGAGCAACCAATTGGTTTCATCCACCCAGTTATTGACATAAAAGGAATTAATAATTGTTAGATTAACTACCTACCTACTCAGTGAACCATTTTCGTTACCTCCCAACTACCCACTCATCAGTTTTCCATAGGCCAGTTCTACCTAAAGCCCAAGTTAAGCTAAATTAAAACTTACGGATTTGAGATCCTATTAGGTCCTACCTCAGGGTAACCTCAGGGTTGCTGATTCGACGCGGGCCTACCTTAGACCTTAGTTACATGAACTTAATGTAAACAAAAAGGGTACTATTTATGGTCTTCTTTCTCAACCTTGCAAAACAACGCAACCTGGACTATTGCACGGTGCAACAATCTTGTATCTAAACAACCAAACTGAATTGCAAGAGAGCTCTCTACAAGACCACACCCTGTACGTACGACATCCTACAAACGAGTAGAAAAGACGCGCAGCGCCCCAAAATGATGCCACCAGCGTCCCAAACACTGATGCCACAAGAGCCCAAAAATGCTAGCTCTTATTAAGTGAATTTTTCATTAACCTTACAATTATGAGATGGATATATATACACCTTAACTTAATATATACAAGCAATGCTGCATCAATCAGCTTAGTCATCATATCGCCTTGGGACAACAATGGTTCTTCCTCTTCTAGATGTTAACTGCCTGTATTTCTGTCGTGTTATCTGCTTGGATTGTGTTTGTAATGTTTTGGGTAGCATCAGTGTAGCTAATGCTTTTACGTATGTAAGTGATGAGTCCACCCCCGTTACCCCCAGTACGATCATGACGGATCCCCGTGAAGTCAGGGATGGTGGGTGTTTTGTGTGTGCGTTTTAGTTTTGTTTCTTGTATAAGTGCTATGTGAATGTTTTGTTTGTGTACGAATTCCCTAAGCTGCATGATTTTGTTTGTGAGGCCATCTACGTTGTACTGCAATATGTTAATATTATACTTCTGTATGTGTCTCATGGTGCTATTGTGTCTATGTCTTTGTGACGGATGATGCTGATTTCCTTGATCACTCTAGTGCATTATTTAAAGAGCTAAACCTCAGTAGGTTTAAACCTAAACCTTAGTATAGTCCGCAAGCTCGTGTTCTAGTCTTATACTGTATATTCTGGTATACTGTAGTTATATAGTACCGCTGCGGTATACGAGTCGACCATACACAAAACAAAAATATACAATTTAAATTAATATGGAATTCATATTAATGTATATATTCAACTAATATATTAATATCTTATTTCAATAAAATGTATCGATTTTCAAAATAGACCAAAATAGCATTACAATTTTTGGAAGTAGCCCAAAAGTCGCACGTAGCCCAATCTTAAATTTTAGTAGCGCCAGCCCATTCCAAGTAGCCCAATTCGCAAAACGTAGCCCAATCTGGCAACCCTGCCTTCAAGCTACTGACTACTTTATAATAACGGTTGTCGGTCGTGGAATGACTGCGGTGTTGCCAAGTTTGGCATACCCGTCACCGACAGCGCATAAAACTGACACCTTGTGTACGGTAAAAATTTGTGACACAACTCAATGAACAATACTCTTCGCAAAACGTGTTAGAAGACGGTAAACATTATCAAGTGGTATAGTCTCAACAAGCTCAGTGCATAATTATTAAAAAATAAATGGACGAGTAAAAACATGTGTAGAGTGGGAAATAATAAAAGGACGGCTTCAGGAATAGAAATATAAACAGGTTATAATTGCAAACAATGCGATTTTTCTCTGTCGCTACCTGGAGAGGTGTCAGCTCTGGGTTAGCCATATGGTAAGTTTAAAAATTTTCGCGGTCTACTTGAAACGAGTTAACGGTCCACCGGTCGACCGCGATCGACGTCTTGAACACCCCTGCTCTAGCCTCTAACCAGTTTCCTTGCATCCCATAACTAAAATGGTTATTATTTCTACCAAAATGGATGAATTTGCATTTTTGAACATTGAATTCCATCTGTCATTCCATCTGCCCAGGGGCAGCTACTTTTGTTCATCTGCAAATTTAGATATTTTAATTATTTAGGTATACAATAAAGAGCAATATACTGTACCTAATACTGATGATCCCTGTGATATCCAGCGTCTCACTTTTTGCCACCTTGATTCATGAATCATGACCATCTAAAGTTACCCTCTGTTCTCTGTCTTCTCACATTTATGAGTGATTCGGCTTTCCCATGAACTTTTAATTTATACAAAAGTCTCATGTGGAACCTCGTCAAATGCCTCACTAAAATCTAAATAAATAACATTTACATCATTTCCACCATCTACCTGATTAGTTACAAACTCTAAAAAGTCTAAGAGATTAGACAACAAGACCTTCCTTATTTACAAGTCTTCTTCCCTTTTTTTAATAACCACTTGTTCTACTGTCACTTGCTATGAAATTTTGTTCGAGCTTGGCCTGACTAGATATAGGTAGGCTTTGATATTATCTAGTGAATTTCATTCAACTTCATGCCATCGCTGACAAGCCTTCCGGAAACAGTTTCCTATTCACGTAGACTAGTTCATTTTGATCCATGAGGTTCCTAACTTAGTTTATGTCGGATTTATTTTTAGGCTTACGTTTAGCCACATAGGTAATTTAATATTTATGTTTTATGTAACTCCTTCATACAGTTGATTCTTTCAAAAGAAGGTTGGCTAGTTTGATGTTTGCGAGGGACATTTGGTGATGGTGTCTAATCCCATTTTTATTGCATGAATGGTATAGTTTATTTCATGTATATTATGTACATTTAGATGATAAATCCCACAGCAAAATACAAGTATTGTCGGATATAGGGAGGCAGCATCTTGGGTTAGGGGATACTCTGTCCTTACACATCCCACTTAATTAAAGAGATTCCTCTGCCGAGCGGTGCCCCCCATAGTACTGTGAGGTATTGAAAAACTCATGATCTTCACTTGCCCCACAAACACCTTTAATTAAATGGGAGACCCAAAATGGGTGCACACATTTCTACATTACTGTACAGTCTTTACAGCCACACCTACACTTTTCCTCCTAAGTATATATATTGTAATGTATATGGTTGTAAATTGTGACTTGGTCCGCAATTGATATGGACCGTGAGGGGGAATTGCAAAAATGAGTAATTTGCGATGGAAATGAATGTCATTTTCGGATGCCACCACGATGGGCCGAAATGGCTCCGTGTGCCCACTATAAAAATTTATGTTCTTAGTATAGTAACACATTTTTAACTTTATTAGCAAAATATGTTACGAACATTATGTTGTAGCTTGATGTTAGGGCTAGCTTAACCTTGTTACTGTAGTAGTGAATAGGGTAATTATTCGTTTTAGTGCTTTTCCTCCTTTCTGAACCAAAACACATTTTCCTGGTGTTTTGTGGTGTGATTTGTTCAAATCTGAACTTCGTTTCTTTGGGAAATGAGCCGTTTTTGAGAAATTTTAAAATTGAAAATTTCTCAAAAACGGCTCATTTCCTAAAGAAACGAAATTCAGATTTGAGCAAATCACACCCAAAAACACCAGAAAAATGTGTTTTGGTTCAGACATGACCTAACCTAAACACACCTGACCTAACCTAAACACACCTGACCTGAACACACCTGACCTGACCTGAACACACCTGACCTGACCTAACCTAAACACACCTGACCTAACCTAAACACACCTGACCTAACCTAAACACACCTGACCTGAACACACCTGACCTGACCTGAACACACCTGACCTGACCTAACCTAAACACACCTGACCTAACCTAAACACACCTGACCTAACCTAAACACACCTGACCTAACCTAAACACACCTGACCTAACCTAAACACACCTGACCTGACCTAACCTAAACACACCTGACCTAACCTAAACACACCTGACCTAACCTAAACACACCTGACCTAACCTAAACACACCTGACCTGACCTAAACACACCTGACCTGACCTAACCTAAACACACCTGACCTAACCTAAACACACCTGACCTAACCTAAACACACCTGACCTAACCTAAACACACCTGACCTGACCTAAACACCTGACCTGACCTGACCTGACCTAAACACACCTGACCTGACCTAAACACACCTGACCTGACCTAACCTAAACACACCTGACCTGACCTAAACACACCTGACCTGACCTAAACACACCTGACCTAACCTAAACACACCTGACCTAACCTAAACACACCTGACCTGACCTAACCTAAACACACCTGACCTAACCTAAACACACCTGACCTGACCTAACCTAAACACACCTGACCTAACCTAAACACACCTGACCTAACCTAAACACACCTGACCTGACCTAACCTAAACACACCTGACCTGACCTAACCTAAACACACCTGACCTGACCTAACCTAAACATACCTGACCTGACAACCTAAACACACCTGACCTAACCTAAACACACCTGACCTGACCTAACCTAAACACACCTGACCTGACAACCTAAAACACCTGACCTGACCTAACCTAAACACACCTGACCTGACAACCTAAACACACCTGACAACCTAAACACACCTGACCTAACCTAAACACACCTGACCTGACCTAACCTAAACACACCTGACCTAACCTAAACACACCTGACCTGACCTAACCTAAACACACCTGACCTGACCTAACCTAAAACACCTGACCTGACCTAACCTAAACACACCTGACCTGACCTAACCTAAACACACCTGACCTGACCTAACCTAAACACACCTGACCTGACCTAACCTAAACACACCTGACCTGACCTAAACACACCTGACCTGACCTAAACACACCTGACCTGACCTAAACACACCTGACCTGACCTTTCGACTCGTCGATGTCGACGATTTCGCCAGGCCCACCAATTTGACCTTGTTGGCCTAGCCAATGTTCACAGACTTCGAAGCAAAAACTCCTCCAATTAACCACACTCTCGGAAGCTAACGCTAAATACAGCTGTGCATCTAGCTGTGTCGAACGCTTTGTCAAGAATAACCCAACGTACAATAAGTTTTGCCACAGTTTGAGGTGGGATTTTTCAACCCACATGCCTTTCCGACGGGAAACAGAGAACGAACACTCTTTTTTTCTGCCGTGCTCGTCCCTAGTCAATCTTGTGCAATAATATTGATCAGCAACTTCTCTATAATTACACTCACGACCACACTGCGGACAAATAACACGATTAGGTAAGACACAGTGACTCGTAAAGAAAGCTTCAGCACCGGCTTCTTTCTTATAAATATCTTGTATTAATTTATAGTAATCCAAATTACAACCTTCACAAATCATAATGAAGACGAGACTGTGAAACTGAGTATGCATTATCAGAGATTAAAAATGTACGTCTCTGATTGGTCGGATAAGGTCACGTGAAACAAAAACGATTTTTAATTGGTTGTTTTGACCTATGTTTCCTAATTTTGCCACGAGATGTCTCCCCATAAAACTGGAGAGGGTGACATTCGTTAAAACTTTAACAGCGTTAAAAGCTAAATACTCGGTCAATGGCCTATAATGGCTACTTTTTACGTCTAAATTTTTTTAATTTTTTTTTTTTCCATAAAAAATAATTATTATATTTCCTTGATTTTTATCAATTTCCCTGAGGTTTGAAGGTGTCCTGAATATGAATTTATATGTTAAATTGTCATAGAATGTCTCCTTCTATCAAAAACGAACAAAGCATTAAAACGAATATTAACCGTGAATAGTTGTACGCTAATTACCTGATTGAGATTGATATTGATATTTTGCAAGATTTAAATAGTAAATAGACTGGTGTATATTCTGTTTATGTAGGGTACTTGGTGGCAGGGTCGTATTATTCAATGGGAACAGTAAGCACTGTGCCTAGAGCCTACGAAAACTAAAAGATGTACAAAAAAATTTTGGTAATTATTCGTTTTAGTGCTTTTTCTCTTTTCTGAACCAAAACACATTTTTCTGGTGGTTTTTGGTGTGATTTGTTCAAATCTGAACTTCGTTTCTTTGGGAAATGAGCTGTTTTTGAGAAATTTTAAAATTGAAAATTTCTCAAAAATGGCTCTTTTCCCAAAGAAACGAAGTTCAGATTTGAGCAAATCACACCAAAAGTGTAATATCCAGCTCTTCACGTCTTTCCAACAACGCTCAATATTTTGAATGTGAATTGTGTCTTCCACGAACCGCTGTGAATGGTTGACTGTCCGGTGAATGTAGCCTAGATTTCCGAGTTGAGAATACGCATGCCACTCGTTGGAATAGATTGTAGTCCCAGGCCTAATATGTTGTTGGATCAGGCGAACAAGAGTTGTTGCGTCTCTCTGAGGAACCGCAAACAACAGTAGTTTTTTGGAACTGTGTTCCAAGGTACCAAAAACCCAGGCAATCACAACCTCCACAAACCATAATGAAAACCAGACTGAAAAAGCATTCTTGAATGAGTATGCATTATGAGAGATTCAAAATGTATGTCTCTGATTGGTTGGATAAGGTCACGTGAAACAAAAACCAGATTTGGCTGATTTGACCTGTTTCCTAATTTTGCCACGAGATGTCTCCCCATAAAACTGGAGATGGCGAGGTTCGTTAAAATTTTAATAGCATTAAGAGCTAAATACTCAGTCAATGGCCTATAATGGCTGCTTTTTACGTCAAGTTTTTTTTTTCCATAAAAAATAATTATTACATTTCCTTGATTTTTATCAGTTTCCCTGAGGTTTCAAGGTGTCCTGAATACAAATTTATATGTTAAATTGTCATAGAATGTCTCCTATTGAAAACGAACAAAGCATTAAAACGAATATTAAATAAATTTTTTTTAATGATAAAAACTTTATTACTTTCATGGCTCCATGAAAATCAACTTTTTAGTTATAGAAGTCGTGTATTTATATAGATACAGAATAAGTAAAAGTCCTGCTATCTCTAATTTCATATCTAAGTTCATTATTTATAATTTTCTAGTGTGAACATGTAATAATGCAGTGTGGTCAATTGAATGGTTGGTTAGGTCAACTGTACGGCCTTGATGATTGGTTAGGTTGTCATATTTTTGTTAGTTAATGAAAATATCACGACTTAACCTCACCAATCAAGGGCATACAGTTGATCTAACCATCCATTCAATTAACCTTAGTTATTTAATTGGTGATAATTTTTCTTTTCTGTATTATTTGGTGATAATTCTTGATTTTTTTTTTTTATAAATATTTACTATTACACTGGTCCGATAGAAATAAAGATCTAGTTGGGATCTTTTCTGTTTGACACACATGGTTCGATTTTATTTTAAATTTCTATATAGACGTAGTTTTGCATGCTGATTACAAAAATCAGAACCATTTTTTTGGAGAAATTAATAATAAAAAAGTTACAACCTTTAAAGTATTTATTAATATTAGTGACAAAAATCAATACAAATTAATATTTCCGATTAAATGTTGCGATGCACTGTAGCATTTTTTGGAATTGGTCGCAGTTTTCGTGTCTGCGTTGCCAAATAAACTCGCAGAGGTAGGAAATGATCATCGAATGATGAGTGCCGCAACATCGTTTATTAGAGCGTTTAAGGCAGTTCCATGTGCTTTCAACTTGTTGCATGTGGGTCCTGTCTTCTGAGTTGACGAACTCAATACTGTGGTTCACTGTTTGATGGTGAAACTTATAGCTTGGTATCTGTAGGATGTGGGAATAGGCTCGCCACAGGTCAATGTAGATTGTTGTTTCTGGCAGAATCTATGCCCGGATACACTCTTCAAGTGTCTCACGGTTGCGACATGGGACAGCATAGAGGAACACCTGCCGAGTCTCTCGACACACACCACCAAAAACCCACTGCTCCGGTAGCACTCTTCCTCAATTGTACTTTCGTCTGGAGTATACTGTTTCGGCAATTTCTACAATTTTCCAGGATCACCTATCTGCGTTGGGTACCTAACCTAACCTCTAAAAATTCAATCTATAAAGGGTTAACTTTTTTATTAATTTCTCCAAAAAATGGTTCTGATTTTCGTAATTGGCATGCAAAACTACGTCTGTGTAGAAATTTAAAATAAAATTGAACCATGTGTGTCAAACAGAAAAGACCCGCTAGTAGATATAGTATACTTAGATTTTGCAAAGGCATTTGATACTGTTCCTCATGCAAGATTGTTGGTAAAAGTTAGAGCCTATGGTATAAGAGGTCATTTAGCTGACTGGATAGAAGAATGTTTTGTTTCTCAGCCAGAGTTTATCTAAATGGAAATAAGTCTACTTGGAGACCTGTATTGAGTGGAATCCCACGGGGGTCTGCTGGGACCTCTGTTTTTTGCCTATATAAATGATCTAGAGAAGGGCCTATCATGTAAAACCTCAAAATTTGCCAATACAAAATTAGGCCATAATGTTAAGTCAGTAGTAGGAGCACAATACAAAAAGACTTAGTGACAGCCTGGGCAGATAAGTGGGAGATGAGATTTAATGTTAAGTGCAAGGTTATGCATATTGGGCCAAAAAATCCAGAATTTGAATACAATATGAATGGAATTTGGATTAAAGATGATTAGGAGAAAGACTTTAGTGTCACTGTGACTAATGAACTTAAACTCTCAAATCACTGTGGAAATCAGAAATAAAGCAAATGCTAGACTCAATCTCTCTCACACACTGAATACAAATCACCCAATATTATAAAGCAACTATACATTTCATATGTGAGACCCCTCCTTGAATACTGTATTCAATTTAATAGTCCTTATTTGATAAAAGATATTGAAAAACTGGAGAGAGTGCAGAAATGAGTAACAAGAATGATCCAGTCTTCAAGACAATTGATATATTTGCATGTCAGTTATAAATAGATATAGAGTGTAACATATTTGTGGATAGTAGCCTATTATGACTGATCCTTTTTAAAACTTTCTACCCTTTTTTACCTCACCTAAAACATCCTAACCTATTTTTATACCCATATTTAAGTCGTCTTTAACGCTTAAATTTTCAATATGCACGAGAAAAAATATTTGCAGAGGTTTTTTAGCTTATTTAAGGGTCAGAAACGTGATTAAAGTGAAAAATAAATGTTTCTTGCATAAATATATACTTTATTGAAATGTCAAGGATTCTTGACATTCGTCCTTGGTGTGTCAAAATATTAGAACCAATGAGCATAGTAGTATCCAAAACTACCGTAGCTCATTTATTTATGGTTCAAGGAAAGATAAACAGGTCATTATAATATTTATAAAAAAAAAATCAAGTAAGTAAAATAATACAAAATATAAAAAATTCCTTTTTGATGAATATAAAAAATAAATTCCTTTATTTTTGGTAAATAAGTAAATGAATACGGTGTTTCTACTTCTTGTGGAATTCTTTGTAACAATTTCTGTTTTTAGTGAGGCAAAGGTTTACCTTGCACTTGCTACAATAGAACAGTGACTGCTTTACACGTAGGATGTTTGCATCTACAGTGGACCCCCGATTTGAGTACCGGTATGCATCGATTTGAGTATTTTTGATTTGAGTACGCTCATCCATAGGCTCCTATTGACTCGATTTGAGTACGCCAGCCGGCGATACCAAACGCATTTCAGTTTGTCTAGTGTGTTCGTTGCGGGAACATTCAGGGTCTAATGTTTTGAAAAGGCAACAGGCTAGGCAGAAGCAACAGAAAATTGATGCTTATTTCAAGCCCTCAAGTCCCCAACCCTCTACCTCTTCCATGTCATTGGCTGTGGGCCTAAGAATGCCTAGCCTTGATGAGTTACCAGACATCATCATGGAAGGAGACTCCCTCCAAGCAATAATTCCTCCCCTCCATTCCTCATCTGGAACTTCCAGCACATCAAGCAAGACTCCTACAGGATTATTCTATTTTGTCTATATTGTACGGTATGTATTTTGTACTCTATTCTGTCTATTTTTAATAAAATTACTAAATTTTGTAGGCCAATTTCTATAGAAAAAGTAGGGGTGGGGTGAAATTTTTGGGTTTTGGAACGAACAAATTAGTTAATTCCCATAGGTTATTAAGTTCGATTTGAGTACATTTTGAATTGAGTACGCCATGCTGGAACGGATTACGTACTCAAATCGGGGGTCCACTGTACCACCTTTTCCTGCAACTTAGGCATATGATCATATCCATCACTTCGGATTACAGATTCAGGAATAGTTTGAGTAGCATGGCTTCTACGTTTTTTGTCAGCATGCAATGAATCAATGCTAGTTGAGGGACGACCCTGTTTGTTTCATTTTACCTTGGCCTTGGAGCAATAGTGCATTAGCTACTGACATTTTGAACTCGCAGCAGCAGCAGCAGCAGCATATTTTTCTCAGTAAGTCCCATGATTTTACAATCTCTTTTGTAGAGCAACCATGAATTAATTTACTATAGAGACATCAATGAAATGGAAGATTAGTTTGTGGTAATATTTTTTTGATCTTATGTGAATCCTATATATAGCAATAAGTGCATCCATCAAGTCCACGCCACCCATGAACTTATTACATGTTTTCACTATAGTAGGACATGGTATCATTGTGATTTCCTTCTTTTTTCTGTCAAATCTTTTGCATTCCTCCAGTGGTAGGGCAGAGGAAAATGTTGATAACAGATTCACACATTTATTGTCTACCCACTTTACTACTCTAACTTCAAGACTGTCAACTAATGCACTTTCTTTGTAAGTCCCTCTTGCTTCCTTCATTAGTTCTTTGTCAGTAGGAAAAGGAATTCCTGGCAAACAAACTTGCCTGACAGTTCCCAGTGAGTATATCTGTTTCTTTGCCAGATTTGTTACAAGAGGGAGCGAGGTGAACCAATTGTCATGATAAAGCAAATGATTCAACCCCACTGGTATACACTGTGCAAGTTGCAAGACAATATTTGAGCTTGCACCCAAGTCAGGTTCTCCTTCAACCACTTTGATTGGACCATCACTGATATGAAAATCATATAAAATACCAGCTGTATCGCAAAGTGCAAATATTTTATACCCCCCACTTGTGTGGTTTACTGGGAATATAATTTTTCAAAGACGAAGCACCCTTAAAAGGAACAATTTGTTCGTCCACACACAGCATTTGAGGCATGGGAATTTTCCTAAGTTTATCTCGCAAATGGTTGATTAGGGGCCTTACTTTATAAAGCTTGTCATAGTTTGGATTGCCATATATTGCCATTTGTGAATTATCGTTACAATGGAGATTGGATTTTATCTGCTCCCATC
Organism: Bathynomus jamesi; assembly: GCA_023014485.1. Taxonomy (NCBI): domain Eukaryota; kingdom Metazoa; phylum Arthropoda; class Malacostraca; order Isopoda; family Cirolanidae; genus Bathynomus; species Bathynomus jamesi. The sequence goes on along the minus strand of JAJOZX010010299.1, from coordinate 116,383 downwards.
AATCTCTGCTGAATGCCTCTGTAACCAATTGACATTGGAGATGACTGCTCCAATAAAGTTGAGAATTGGATAGTTTTACCATAGACATAGCTAAAAGGGTTCCTATAAACTGTTCTAACTCATTTATATTTAATTTCAGGGGTTTGTTAGGCTTTTGTTGAGGCATACAAATTTGTTTGTTCTACAAGATGATCTAATATATCTGAACTAAAAAATTCTTTAAAGTACTCAACTGGCCTTTTGATATTTTCAGATGATTCAAGTTCTCCTGACCATTCTGGCTACTTCTCGCTGAATTTTCACCAGTCACAAATCTCCATAATGGTGTTTTGCCTCATTTTCTTGGCTTGGATTTAGGTGTTTCTGCAGAGGTTCCAGGTGTTGGTACTGTGACATTTTGCTTGCAATCTTCTTGTTCACAACCTTCTATTAGTTCCATCATTTCTTCCATATCTTCCTTATCAGGGATATAATCACTTCCTAAAAATACAAGGAAAAATTACAAACAAATTTTGTTTACCCAATTACACATTGTATAAATATAGCAATATACTGTAGATACTGAAATAACTTATAGCATTGCCTAACTCAGTCATTATTGAAGGGGGTGCATTTCTGAAAATGGCAAATGTATTTTTTATAAAAGTTTGCCATTTATTCAGAAGGGACTATAGAAAAGTCATAGAAAATCCTAATATATATATATGTTTTATATTTATATATTTATTTTATTTACAATATATATATATGTTTTATGTTTTTACTTTTTTTATCTACCCCAAAAAGTTAACTTGTACCAAAAGGTTGAGGAACCCTGGCCTAAATAGAGCAATCAATGCACAAAGGCAGGGATATAATATCTAAGAAACACTTATTTTGATAAATAAATATAAAATTCTTACACCAAAATCAATAATTTCCTCTGTCACACCTTCGTTGTCATCAGATATTTCAAGCTCATTCTGTAAAGTTCAGTGGAAGTGAGACCCTCTACCATAAAAAGCTGAAGAATCCATTTCTGTAAGTTAGGCAAAAAATATCATCAAGCAGACTAATGTAAAGAATTCTTGATGTTTCAAAAATTATAAACAAATATATCTTCATATATTATTTTAAAGTTATTATACCATAGATATGTTCTTCACTATATAATTTGTTAACATGAAATATATGAACAACATAAACCTACCTGAAATAGTATTTCGAAAGGTGATAATATTGGGAGTTATGACACATGCTTTCAACCCACACATGCTCCAAAACACAGCTGAAGTTGCCAGCAACTGCCAGATGCTATATTTCTTGTCACGCAAGATAAGTAGCTTAGAATGTCAAGAATCCTTGACATTCGTCGTTCACTTCAATTTTGTGCATTTATTTGCATAGGAATGTATTATTTGAAGCATCAAGAATTCTTGACAGTTGGCATTAAAGGGTTAACATTGAAAACCAGCTTTTAAAACTTTCTACTAGAGATGGGTGTAATATTAAAGAAATACCCTTTTTCCTGCTACTTTTACAGATGGAGCCGTGAATGTAATACTTTAATATATATGTAAAAAATGAACAATGAATAATCCATATTCATTTTTACATAACGCGAGTTTGGATAATAATTTTACTTGTAGCTTCCTATTTTTGTTCGTGTCACAACCCTACGATCTACCATATCTATGGTTTAGTCGTATCCACTTTCCATTTGTTATAGAAATTATAATAATTAATTATGGTTGTCTTGCATCTCACCCTCGTCCCTAGATTGCATATAACAGGATTGGAACCCGTAGTTGTACTTCTTAGTCATTAATACCCACTCTGTCTCTAATTCGTTCTTGTAAATCTTCCTAATAATGATTTGTACTATACGTACAAATTCAATAACTATGACGTCACATTTTCCCGTCATTAATTTCCCTTCATCATTTCTCTAGTATTCAATGTATGAAAATTCTTTATCATAATAAAAACTGTACACTCTATAGAAGTCATTATTTATGTCATGTAGTATAAATATAATTATTATTGAACCATACTCATTCTTACATTCATGTTCTTTCTTGACCATTATCCAATATAAATTTTATTAAATATTCATTTTTACTCGTGTCAACGCGAAACTTCATGCCTTCGTTCGAAAACGCAAAAATACGTTCTCGTATTATTTTTTTCATTTTTATTTTAATTATATGACCTCCCGAGTTGAACTAAAAAATGCTGAGGCTGAGTGATTGGAATTTGATCACTCAACAGAATTGAACACGTCTAAGATAAAAATCTCCTTTTGCTCTGATTCAAATTTATAACATATTATGTTGTATATAAATACATACCGTATGTGCCCATGTACTTTGTATTATATTTCTAACATCTTAATTGTATATTAATATGAAACGCTAAAAAAAGTTATAGTAACTGTTTAATTATAATTAACTGTAATACTTTAATTTAATATAATGTATATACTTAAATGAAACTGTACTTAATAATGTAATGTACTAAATGACGTAGTCAATGTACTTTAATGAAATTGTAGTTAACGATAATAAATGAATTGGTAATTATAATCATAGTTACAGTAGACCAAAATTACAATGTACTCAATGTCCGACCCGACATTATGTCACCATAAGGAATGTAGAATCTGCGATACTGTTTTATTTTTTTATTATTATTTTTCCGTTGGCATAAATTTTTGATGTGCTTTCTACTTTGCCAAATAATTGATGACCTGTTGTTTTTTTAAAAATCTCAAATCATTTTTTAGATTTAGCTTAATAATGAATCCTGAGTAACTTTTGCCATGTCATGTTTTGTATACATTCTTTCTTCATTATAAAAGATGAAGTCATGTCTTGCCTAAGCATTTAATTGTAAATCTTAAACCTTTAATTTTTACTCATATGCATATTTTAGTGTAAAGATGCATAGTTCAATTTCCACTTTTAGTTAACTTGGCAGATCATGACATCAGATCTGAAAATACGCAATTTAAGATAAAAATATGGCTTCATCTTCAAATATCTTGTTTATTCGTTTAAACCTTACTGCAGCTAAAAGATTTACTTTATTTTCAAATATTGTGCAAAATTAATGCAGCCTCTTCAACATTTAATAATAATGATATTAGTAGAATCAGGGTATATAAAGCCCACCAATTTCTTCCATGTTTGTTCTGATTCCAACTACGAGGCTGAGCATTACTTGTAACAGTTTAGAAGTAAATTACAATAAGAGAAACTTTTTATTTTCCCCTTCGAGCCGTGCTCTCTTCAGAAGAACTTAGTCAATAGAATCTCCCGATAAGCTACAAGAAGAATCGGAGAGAAACCTCAAAGAATTTAATAAGCCTCTCAGAATCCTCCGAGCCACTAAAGAAGAACTCGGAGAGTAGTATAGAAGAAACTACTGCAAGTAACAGATCCATTGTTGCCTCCTAACCAGAACCCCTGTCGACTCCGAACCACCCCAGGGCCATAGACGGAGGGGTTAACATATATATGTATATAGTAGATTTGCAACTTACATGGGGATTATGTTCCTGGGACCCTGCGTAAAGTCAGAAACAAAAAAAAAATCCCCTAAATCACTATATATTGTAACTGTTATATGTGTAACACCTATAACACAAAAGTGATGCAAATGGCAATGTTGAATTCCTTTCAGCATGCCATAACACACTTGTTAGTGCCATCCTCCATGGCGGTGCAGATGGTGAGACGTGTGTATGCTGCCTTAACCCTTTGACGACCAGTATATGTTTCTTTGAACTTAAGTGTAAGTTTTATTGTTTACAATCAGATATTAGTAACTATAGTCACTTAAATGACCCATTTTTGGGTTAATTTTCCGACAACTAAATGATACCTGTATAAATATGTAGATGTATTTGTAGAAACATTGCATCATTGTATAATTTATATTATTATTTCCATTGGGACAAATATCCTGTGGTCCTCAGAGTTAAAGCACCAAAATTATAAAATCTACGTAAGTTGCAAGTCTACTGTATATATATAAATAAATAGTAAGGATAGGCAGTGTATATACAAAGAAGCAGTAATGTCAAGTCACTTTTTTTTTTCAAAGTTCAAGAAATTAATACCAGAGATGAACTTTTTCGAGATTTTTTCATTGCAAAATCAGTAATAACATCTCATCACAATCTCATTCTCGCTAGAGAGTAGTGCAGTAGGGAGGGTTGGATCACCTAAAATGAGAGGGAGGAAAAAAAAAATAACTTAGTATAAATGTGAGACCATTGTGAACCTACTGTTGCTTTTGTTGCTCACCTCAAAACTTTTGTTTTTATTAATAAGGTTATTGTACATTTCTATTTAATTTATCGTAGTTTTTCTTAACGTTAGCAATTTGTACCTTCAGTCTTTAAAGGGTTAAACTAATTAACTATGGTTGAGTTTATAACTTTGTTTGGTAATTCATTCCAGTGATCCACTACTCTGAGAAAAAATATTTTCTAAGTAATATCTTTGCTGCATTGTTTCTTAAAAATTTTGTGATCATTTCCTCTTAAAACATTCCTATTTTCCTAAAATAGTGTGTTGTCAATCATTTTGATTCCATTCATAATTTTAAATGTTTCTATTAGGTTCCTCATTTTCTTCTCTTGTAGTGGTGTTAATCTGAGTCTATTCAATCTATCCTCATATCCTATGGTAGGTACCCTATCTTAGTTCTGGGACTAATTTTGTGGCTGCTCTGTATTTTTTCCATTACATCTTTATTTTTTCTTAAGGGGACCAGGCTTACACCACATATTCTAGATGTGGTCTCATAACTTTTGTACAATATTACAAATGTCTCTGGTCATATAAAGTCAGTGTTTTTTTCATTCCTATTTTTTTTATTTGCTTTTCTAACTATTTCTGTTTTCACTAAATTTCAAATTGTCATCACAACACCCAGGTCCTTTTCATGACTTAAACCTTGAGATTTTTATCCTACATCCCCCCCCCCCATGTCCACAGTGCATAACTTTACATTTGTCCTTGTTAAATTCTAATTTCCAGGCGTTTGACCAGGCCATTAATTGAGCATTTTCTGGAGTATATCAGCTTCACTAGGCCATATATATTTTTGTATCTGCAAATATTTAACATATACACTCAATTGAGTTTGGAAGGTCATTCACAAAAATTGCAAGCAAGATCAGCCCAAGGACAGATCCCTGAGGCAGAGCTGGGCACTTGCGGCATATTTTGCGGTACTGCGGTACTACCAAACCGGTACCGCATAACGCAGTACCGCAAAGGATCGCTGAAAGTACTGCAGTACCGCTACCGCATTCAAATTTCCGCGTACCGGTTTGGTAGTACCGCAAAATATGCCGCAAGTGCCCAGCTCTGCCCTGAGGTGCCCCACTTCTTACTTTTACCCACTAAAATTTTTCTCCATTCACTGATACACACTGCTGTCTATCTATTAAAAAGCCCTTTATCCACTTGTATACATTACCTTCTATTCCAATTTTGTTAAACTTATACATCAATCTGTGGTTTGGTACAGAATCAAATGCCTTCTTAAAATCTAAGTAAATGATATCATATGGCTCACTTCTATTGTCCAATCCTCAAGAGCTTCCAAGAGGTTTGTCAGACAGGACTTCCCTCTAAGAAAACCATGTTGACAATTTTTGATTAAGTGATCTATTGTTTCCTTCATTATCTTTACTACTTGGGAGGTTAATGCTATTGGTCTATAATTTTTAGATTTCTTTGTCTCCTTTCTTGTGTATTGTATTTATTATTGCAAATTTCCAATCCTTGGGTAATTTCCCTTCTTTGAGGGACTTATTGAACAATATTACAAGTGGTTTTGTCAACTCATCCACTGCCTTCAGGATCCTTGATCCTTGGATATATTGTCTGGTCCATTTTCTTTATATATATTATTTCTTTTAATAGTCTGTTTACTGTGGCTTCCTTAACTGTAATATTCTGAAGCAATTATATTTTGCTTATCCACATTGAGTTCAAAGGGGTCTGGGGTTTCATTTCCATATAAGTTTGCTGCAGCTTGATTTAACATCAGTACATCCTTATCACCAAAAAAAAGTGCTGGCAAAATAGTTATTTAATTCTTCCACAGTTTCTTGGTCAGATTTGGTTAGTGTCCCATCAGCCTTTTCTAGGCTACACACTGGACATTTTATATAATTTTTTCTATTTGCATATCTGAAAAATGCCTTATTATTTTTCAAGTCTCTAACCAGTCTTTTCATACGTACATTTTAACCTTCTTATTGCATTTCTTGTTTTATCCCTTTCTTTGGTATATTGTTTGTATTTTTGGTGATGTTCTTGCATTGTAGAAATCCATTCCATGCATACTTATTAACATGATCTCTAATTCTGTCAGTCACCTTTAAAAAAGTTCTATTTTGTACTGTTCTATTTACATGTTGGTATTTGATTGGATGACTGAATGTCAATACTGTGTGGTTACTGTGTCCCAGGGGGTCTTCTGCATTTAGATCATCTATTGCAACAGTTTTTATTAGAAGATCCAGAGTACTAGATTGGTTTTGCCCTCTTGCTCTAATAATTTCCTTTACATGTTGAACTAATAATGTATCTACAAATTTCTGTGAGTATCCATCTGGGTTACTCAATTGCTGTATAGCTATTTCAGTCTATCCCAGGTAGGTTGAAATCTCCTCCTATAAGTGCTTATTTTCAATTTTATTTGCTTCCTTAAGTATATCTAACAGAGTATCTTTATTTCTGTTACCTGCATCTTCTGTATATTGAACCTATCAGTGCTCTGTCTTCACTCTCACTGATCCAACACCATAGACTTATCATATTCAGTACTGTTTAGTTCACACACATCTGAATTAAATCTATTATTTACATATAGTAAAAGCCACTGTCTTTCCTGTACATTTTATAATTTGCCAACTGTAATATACTTCCTTCCATGGTTTGTTTACACCAGGATTCACATATTGCAACATCTGGTTTAGCTTTGCTTATTCTTGTTTCAAATTAATTAATTTTATTTGGTATACTTTCAGCATTTGTGTACTAGCAGTTTAGTTTCTTTACTTTAACATGACTACCTAAAATTTGTTCAGATCCTTTTACCCCTGAGAAATTTCTTGATGAAAATTTCTCCCTTTTGTAACTGAAGTTTCTTTTAACTATATCTGGTACTTACGTATTAATGGGGGGGCCACCACATGTTGATGATTGGTTAGGTTAAGTTGTAATATTTTCATTAGTTGAAAATTTCTAATACATCATATTTTTTAAATAGCAATATTTTTAAAAATATTTACAATGATTTATATTTCAAATATTTACAATGATTAATACATGTTACACATTAGAAACATTTATTTCTGGAGGCCAAAAATTTTTAATAGCATTAAGAATGGAATTGAATGGATCATATGTACCAAAAATATTGCTATTTAAAAAATTATGTATTAGAAATTTTCAATTAACGAAAATACATGGTGTCCCATAAGTCTGGCATCATAGGAGAAATTCATATTTTTCTTTCTACAAACCATAATATTTCTCTTTCTACAGGCCATAATGTCCATGCTCAGGATGCCAATTTCTGGTCCACCATTCTGTTCAGTGATGAGGCTGTTTTTTATGGAAATGGTGAGGTAAATTGACAGAACACCCGCTACTGGTCTCAAAACAACCCTCACTGGTAAACCTCTTCAAAGGAACAAGGTGCATCTTGGGTGATGGTATGGTGTGGCATTTGGAAGGATCGCATCATAGGCCCCCCTCTTTTTCGATGAACATGTCACTGGAGGCACCTACCTATGTATGCTCAAGGAAGAAGCATTTCCCAGTGTCTTGAACAAAGGAGGAAATTTCCCAACATGGTTCCAGCAAGACGGTGCTCCTGCACATTTCAGCACCCAAGTAAGGGAATACTTGTACCAACAATTCCCTGTTCATTGGATAGGATGTCGAGGGCCTGTGGAATGGCCAGCTAGAAGCCTGGATCTCGCGCCACTAGATTTTTATCTCTGGGGCCACTTGAAAGTGCTGGTATATGCAGAGAAAATTAGGAGTGTTGAACATTTGTGGCAGCGCATTATTGGTGGAGGGTTCCAGCACAGGTGAAGCAAAAAATTTTCATTTTGACACCCGACCATCTCAGATCTTGCTTATGTTTGGTGTATAAGGTAAGTTTGTGCAAGAAAGCCAGCTGTGAAATTTTCAGCTTTCTACGACCATTACTTCACGAGTTATGAAGGTCAGAAAAATCAAGGTTAAGGTCAAAATAGCTCAAGGTCGGCATCTTTGGATGCACCTCACACATTCACTAATTATCGTAACCATATGAAACTATGTTTTTGGACTCAGAATGAGCTGTAGAATCCAAAAACGCAACGAAATCAGCAATAGGAGAACAAATAAAAATGTTCACCCTTTTTCAAGGAATGAATTGACCTTTTGACCTTGAAGTTCACACATTTTGGGGAAACATTTCTTTACACAAAATGAAGTTCCATCATTGCACTTTTAATATAAACAATAAAAATGTATGTTATTCACCAACTATACTGTCTTAAAGAATTTTTCAAATTGGCTATTTTTCAAATTTCTGGCAAAATTGCCATATGTACCGTATATGCATATATGTACTGTTAAAATCTAGAGATATTCATTATTTAAACTACTTAAGCAAAAATAAATATTATTAGAAACGTGATACAAAATCACTTAGATATAAGCTAGGTACCATAGGTATAACTATGATATAGATCTCTATTTTATTGTGGTCTCCTCCACTCCTACAACCACACATTTCCACCCTTAGAAATATTTTACTTTTTTTTATAATTACTTTTATTAATAATACATTAATACAAACATATATATATATAGGAGTATCATATAAAATAGGAGTAAAAAAAGAGTATCATATTATGTAGACCTGTATTCTATAGATACATATTAAACTAGAGCTCTGTACACTTTCGACTCAAGAACAGGAAACTGTGGCAAACAGGTCTGCATGATTACCCTCAGCTGTTAGCATCTCATGATCATCAAAGGCATACTGAATTATTCTTGAACCTGCTGTCAATGATGGAGCAGTCATTGTCTGGATAATATCAGATGATAACATCCAACATGAGTCAGGATGAGAAGGGAAACTATGTTTAGAACGTCTTTCATGTGGAGACATAAAATTGACCTTATAATCACTAAATTCTTCTGATACTTCAACCACTAATCCAAACCAAATTTTATTATCATAGTTACAAGCTACAAAATTTAGGGTGACAATAAAAATTAAAAGTTGCAGTTTTTTATTGGCCATTTGTTCAATGCTGCTACTACATGAGAAAACAATGTACTGTAAATATTAGGTCATTCAGATAATATTTAAGGGTGTCTCAAGTGAGGTAAATAATTCTCCTTATTCATTAATATTTTTTTTAATTACTTATTACGATTGGAGTACGCCTGCACTTAAACTTTATGAACTAAAACTAACGTTTATTTACATTAATTAAAAAATATTAATTTATTTTTTACTAGGTAACAGTGGCGACTGGCGTATAGGGAGCGTGCTCCCCCTTACTTGAAACGATAAATATTAATTTAACAGATAAAAAATATATTAATTTTAAGATATTAAACTAAATATTCTTGAAATATATTTTAAAAATTCATGAGGCATTTTGAGTAAGCCTTCATACAGTACATAATATTCTAAACTTATAGCATAGCTTCAAACAGCGTACTGCTGTTTGAATACAAAATAATATTGCAGCCGAATGGAGCGATAGATTTTTCGCTCAAGTAAATATAAATTATATTTTACTGTTGTAATGAAAATATAAGTACAATCACGAATTTTTTTTATAACAACTTTATTTTTACTAATAGTTACTTCAGTAATAATGATATAAACCATTTATATGTATTTTATTGAAATTATTACTTATTTGTAATTAACTAGAATTGTACGTCTGGCATAGCCGCATATGTTAATACAAGTACTCTTGTGAGCGGCAGTTGGATTCGCACTAGCCTATTGTGAGTCCGTGTTGTCGTACAATTTTATGAAATCGCACCCCCATACATTTATACCACGAGTCGCCACTGCTAGGTAATGAACAATTAATTTGTGTTATAAGGAGAATTATTTACCTCACTTGAGACACCCTTAAATATTATCTGAATGACCTAATATTTACAGTACATTGTTTTCTCATGTAATAGCAGCATTGAACAAATGGCCAATAAAAAACTGCAACTTTCAATTTTTATTGTCACCCTAAGCTACATATACCCCAACTTGTATATCTTCAGTTGAAATGTGTTTTTGCTCATGTAAATTATCTTTAAACGATGGATGCACAACTGTCATAATTTTTGTAGGACCTGAGGAAATCTCACCAACCTCCAACTGGGTATGAGAAATAGGCACAAATCTATGAAATCTACGAGTACCTGGGATGGTTACAGAATTTTTATATCTATTTTCCAGGAATTCAGTTGTTTGCTGGACATTTTGTTTCGATAAGAATGCAAATTTTGTGCTGGTATCTTTCTCATCCAGAAATTTCATCATGTCAAGTGGTGTCAGAATTTGGTCTTTAAATGTATGTTGAAGACTGGCACGAGCCATCATTCTTTTTGCTGTGCCTCCGACTCCATCACAAGCACTTTTGCCATGTGAAGTTGCAAAAAAGTGCCATTCAGCATCCAGTCCAAAGTCCTCTTTGTGGTGACACAAATTGGTGAAGTTATATTTATTCTTATACTGCCCTCCGCAACTATTAGTAAAGTAATGAATCTTCCGCAGGCCTGAGCTCTCTTCTTTTATCATGGGGATCAGTTGCTTTAAGAATGCAAAGACAAGGTTTGTACTATGTTTCATGTCATCAGAAATGAAACAATAACTTTTAACTTTAATTTCAATATCATTTTCATTTACTTTATAGTAGAACACACATGGATGAACTGTTGCCTGACTATTTTCCCAATGGTAACCTTGTGCAGCATCTTGTACAATAAATGAGTAGTTTTCAGAGAAGTCTCCTAGGAGAATACCTTCAGTGACCATCAGATTAGCTTTGTTTTTTAGGAAACTTGCTTGTGCATCAGCCACATAAGTGTGTCTTGCTAGTGCACAAATTCTAGTTGCCAAAGACTTAATGAAGTTTTCAAGGGATTCACCGATGTTAATAAGGGTTGTCCGATCCGTGGAAGTCCACTGCTTGTATGTAATTATGGTGCTGACTGCATCCTGAACAGATTCCAATCCTTCAAGGAATGCAGTAACACCTTCTCCTGGACACAATGCACATTTTTGTAGCATACACACTTCCTTTTCACTGTCACAAACTGCATAGAGAATGAGGTCTTTATATGATAGTTGTTTTTCCCCCAAAGCTGATAGCTGAAGTTTGGGATTTTGGTGGTAGGTACAGACACACACAGTGTGTGTTCCTCCAGCTCCTGCCAAGACACACCACTTGGGTCTCAATGCAGCAAATGATGAGAAACCTATTTTTGGATTAGTGTCATTTGCCTTGAAAACAGCGAAAATCTCACGTAAATTACCAAGCACCAATCGTTTCTGCTGTAGTTGCTTCTCTCCTTCATGATTCCTAATTGATAGACAATCCTTCTTGCCTGGACATATTCTGCTTATTTCATCTGATTCATAGAAAGTGCACACTGCTTCCTTCTCTTTCTTTGTTATAACCCGACCTTTGCTAATATGTGGAACTTCTGGTAATATGCCATGTTCTTTCTTTATTTTGCGGCTGGTTGAAACCATTCTTGTAGATGCATTGAAGAAAGATGCTGTTCTGTGAATGGTGTATGGTGAGTGTGTTAGTATTTGAATCTTCCTCTTGTAGTCAGTCGTCTCACTGAAGGCATTCTTGAGTGCTTGCATCACTCCTGCATGCCTGCGAAAATGATATACATTTTGAGTAAATTTATATGCAAACATATGATCTATATATAGGCTTAGTATACTTTAATGAAGGTACTACAGATATATATACAGTACTCACAAATTATTGTCATCCATTTTAGATTGCTTTTCTTCACTTTCTTGTGTAAAACTTGTCATATGAAGTTTCTAGCTTTTTCTCCAGGGATGTTGATGCCATTTCAAATTTTGTTTCAGCCTTTGAAGATCTCCCTTTTCGTGACAGACCCTCTGAAAAACAAATAAAATAAATTGTTATAACTTTTTTTAATCAACTGTAGGCCTATAGATGTACATGTACATTACATATGAATTTGGTAAATACCGTATATGTAATCATAACTGTATTGATCTTCATTATATAAATTGATATGCATACATCTGAATTTGTCAAATATATAAAGGTTGTAATGTTCATACATGTAGTTATATATATTGATGTTTTGTTGCTATAATATCTACATAAATTAACACTTTAAAAATACTTAAACTTACTTGTCTTCACTTGTCACATTCAGCATTGGAAGAATTGTCTAAATCTTCTTGGAAATCTTCAAACATTATTTCAGTAGTACACCCATAGGCAGAGGAACGTTTTTCTGTGGCAGTGGTGGCAGTGTCTGAGTTTGAATCCGAGACAATATCAGACTTTTTTGTCTTCAGCTTTGATTTTATTGATATCATTAACACAATTTTTACAAATGTAATCTCCATATATTAATCCGTGAATTCCTTGCAGTGTATTACGGACTGGCACAAGTGCTTTTTCGATCTTCTTATGTTTTCTAAGAGGACCAGCACAAACTTTTCTACCCATCTTGTTTATCTGTAAGAAAGGCATAAAATAAGTAATTAATTTATGTTCACAAAATATATTATTTAACAGTATAGTACATATATGCATATACATATGGCGATTTTGCCAGAAATTTGAAAAATAGCCAATTTGAAAAATTCTTTAAGACAGTATAGATGGTGAATAAGATACATTTTTATTGTTTATATTAAAAGTGCAATGGTGGAACTTCATTTTGTGTAAAGAAATGTTTCCCCAAAATGTGTGAACTTCAAGGTCAAAGGGTCAATTCGTTCCTTGAAAAAGGGTGAACATTTTTATTTGTTCTCCTATTGCTGTTTTCGTTGCATTTTTGGATTCTACAGCTCATTCTGAGTCCAAAAACATAGTTTCATATGGTTACGATAATTAGTGAATGTGTGAGGTGCATCCAAAGATGCCGACCTTGAGCTATTTTGACCTTAACCTTGATTTTTCTGACCTTCATAACTCGTGAAGTAATGGTCGTAGAAAGCTGAAACTTTCACAGCTGGCCTTCTTGCACAAACTTACCTTATACACCAAAAATAAGCAAGATCTGAGATGGTCGGGTGTTAAGCACTGATTCACCTGTGCTGGTCCACCATTCTGTTCAGTGATGAGGCTGTTTTTTTATGGAAATGGTGAGGTAAAACAGAACACCCGCTACTGGTCTCAAAACAACCCTCACTGGTATACCTCTTCAAAGGAACAAGGTGCATCTTGGGTGATGGTATGGTGTGGCATTTGGAAGGATCGCATCATAGGCCCCCCTCTTTTTCGATGAACATGTCACTGGAGGCACCTACCTACGTATGCTCAAGGAAGAAGCATTTCCCAGTGTCTTGAACAAAGGAGGAAATTTCCCAACATGGTTCCAGCAAGACGGCGCTCCTGCACATTTCAGCACCCAAGTAAGGGAATACTTGTACCAACAATTCCCTGTTCATTGGATAGGACGTCGAGGGCCTGTGGAATGGCCAGCTAGAAAGAAGCCTGGATCTCATGGCACTAGATTTTTATCTCTGGGGCCACTTGAAAGTGCTGGTATATGCAGAGAAAATTAGGAGTGTTGAACATTTGTGGCAGCGCATTATTGGTGCATGTAACACCATTACTCCTGACATCATTCACCATGTGCTTGCTGAATGGGTATGTCTGAATTTGTGTATTGAAAACAATGGTGGACATATTGAGCACATTGTGAATAAAAGGTTTTGTTTTGCCTTTTTTATTATTTTTCCTATAATGCTGGACTTATGGGACACCCTCCATTACAACTTAACCTAATCAATCATCAATATGTGGTGGCCCATGTTAATACATAAGTACCCTATATCTTGTTCTTTTCTTCTCTCAAATTCTTTGTGAGCTTCTTTTTGCATGATTCTCTGCTTAACTGTATAGTAGGGTGGATTGATTTTACATTTTTTTCGATTTCCATATTCTAATAGAGACAAAAACTTGCGCATGCATGAGAAAATAGCCTCTGCAAAATCTTAGCTTAACCACTTAACCAACTTATTTATTTCCAAGAAAGTGGACAATATATATCTATTTTTTTTAATAGAATATTTTATTCTTTATATTGTGCTAAAGAGGAAAATAATCGACATTTTATTATTTTTTTTATTTTTAAGAAGTTATAAAGAATTACATGTCCTTTGAAAAATTTGCCCGAGTTTATACGTTCATTTTTTAAAATGAGAAATACATGTTTTTTTGAATAAAAATAATAATAAATGTTAAGCAAATTCCTTTCAAAACAACTCTGAACTAAATAAAAACTATGTAAAAGAAAATTGGCATATTACTTTTAAGAGAAATCATACTTCGAGTGATAATCACGAAAGCACGGAGAAACGCATAGGCCTACATTGCAATCTCTGCAGTAATATCTTGACTCACGGCGAATTTTTTTTCCCCTTTCGGTTTTCTTTCGTGTACAAACTGCACATATCCTTGTTGGGTTCGTTTTTTTCTCAGTTGCTGGAATAATATCTGGAAAGTGGCGCCCTGACATTCGAAGTGGTGTGGCATTGGTGCTTGGTCGACCCCTTGAAGCTACGAAAGATACTTTGTATTTTGCAACCATCATGTTGATCAGCTCCATTCTGTAGTCTAATGGTTTCTTGCTTTGTCCCGTTTGTTTGAAAAGAATGAAAGAATTCCATACAGCTAATTCTAAAAGATGAAAAAACAACTTCCGGTAATACTTCTTTTCCCGTTTCCTCATGATTGGGTAGCTTGAAAGTGTTTGATCAACCCGATCAACTCCTCCCATGGTGTTGTTGTAATCCTTCACAATCTGAGGCACACGGACAACACCTCGCCTTCTTACACATTCTGTCATTTCTGAAGAATGAACAGTTGATAGAAGAGTGACATCCCTTTTGTCTTTCTATTTCATAGCCAAAACTTTTCGACGCCTAAATGCAATACTTTCCCCCTTTTTCAGTTTTTTGTTTTTTATTTGCGCAGGTATCCCTTTCCTTGTTTGTTTTACAGTCCCATAAGTGTCTGTACGATGTTCAACCAATAAGTTAGCCAGCTCCGGTGAAGTATAAAAGTTGTCTGTAGTCAGGCAATGACCTTTCCCCAATAATGGCTCCATCAATGACATCACAATTTGGATAGATACTGGAAGATCTTTATAAACCTGACTCACTTGAGTACCTTTTCCAGTGTATATGATTGTTGACCAAACATAGCCTGACTTTGATTCGCAAAGCATGTATAATTTTATGCCAAAGCGAGCTCTCTTCATAGGCATATACTGCACCCACCCAAGACGTCCTTTATACATCATAAGGCTCTCATCAATTGTCACATCACGATCTAGGTTGTATAGAGAATTGAATTTGTCACTAAGGTATTTGTAAACTGGATAAATTTTGTTCAGTTTCTGGTATGGGTGGGTATTTGGGTCATAATCTTCATTATTTGCAAAATGTAAATTACTTTTCAAAAGCTGAAATCTTTTGAGAGTCATGCACTGTCTAAAAAATGGTGTATCCATGATAGGCTTTTTTGTCCAATAAAGCCAATAGTTAGGCTTTGGAATTAGGCCTTGCAGCATTGTTATTGCTAAAAACACTCTTATCTCATTGTCTGTAGCTCTCCAAGCACTGTTCCCGTGTTGCGTTGCATACCGATTCGTCTCAGTTACAATAATATCGATGAGTTCATCAGTAAAATATAAATTGAAAAAATCTAATGGATTACCTTCAATGGGAACATTCGTATTTGCATTACTCTTTGTGAAGTCAAATCTTGGAGGAGCTACCGTAGGCTGAGTCTCTTCAAACCACAATTGACGAAATTGCTCAAATGTTTCATCTGATTCACCCTCCGAAAAGTCTTCTGAGCAAGAGGAATCACTGTTATCATCTTCGGAAGAGCTCAGATGTATATCTTCAACATTTCCTAACAAACTTTCTTCTTCACTATCAGAATCCATCTTTATATGACTAAAATTACCATATGTAAAAAATGATTTGGACAGACATACAATGCACCTCGGATGACTGTTGCGCACTGAGAAAGTACTGTATATAAACATAATTATATGTTATATGTCAAAAGCCAGGCTTCAAACCACGCCCAGAGGCGTGGCTTTCGAGCAGTACAGCCAATTAGAGTAAATGCACGAGATATCTCGTTCAAATTTTAAACATACTTCAAATTTTTCATGCGCCCGAGTAAATTTGGGTAAATTATTTTAGAGCGAGTCTTTGATGCCCGAGTATATTCGGGCAAATTCGTTAAGTGGTTAATAGATAATCATCTTCTGCCCCCGGCAGAGCGATGAAAATCATATTTTAGTAGTCAAAAACGTATTTTTAAACCCTAGCCTAGAGTCATAAAATTTTGCGTGTGTTATTTCATGCCTAAGCAACGATATAAATGCTATGGGAAATATATAAATGCATTATTTAAGACAAAGAGCCGATTTGAAAATATGTATATTATACATATTTTCAGATCGGCTCTGTCTTAAATAATGCATTTATATATTTCCCATAGCATTTATATCGTTGCTTAGGCCTGAAATAATACACACGCAAAATTTTATGACTCTAGGCTAGGGTTTAAAAATACGTTTTTGACTACTAAAATATGATTTTCATCGCTCTGCCGGGGGCAGAAGATGATTACCTATTAAGCTAAGATTTTGCAGAGGCTATTTTCTCATGCATGCGCAAGTTTTTGTCTCTATTAGAATATGGAAATCGAAACAAATGTAAAATCGATCCACCCTACTGTATAGTCTGGGACAATCAATGTACACCCTTTTCTTCCACTTGAACTCATCCCTATCAACCTTTAAGTTTTTAGCTGCTCCAAGTATTTTGTACTTTTTGTCTGCTGATATGAAGCTAACACACACTGGTCTTGGTCTATGGTTTGGTCCCAAGTTTCTTTTTCCTAGTCTAACCACTTTTTCAATGTCAGTCTTGGCTATTTTTAGATTTTCACTTATTACAATGTAGCTCTTACTTTTTCTGTATCAAAGTTTACTGTTCTGTGGGTTTATTTTTTCTCCAGCTTCTTGAATGCCGAATATCACTGTTGCAGGGCCGTAGCCAGACCAAATCAGTAGGAGGGGGACAATGAAAAAATTGTCATTTTTTGTGAATATTGAAATATACTGCAGAAAATTACATTCAAAACTATAACGAGTAAAACACTGTAGGCTAAATAAAAAAATGATCAAACCGATACATATAGATAGGCATATTGGGTTATAGAATACAATATTTAGTCTAAATTTAGTGTAATAAGTCTTCAAGTTTTTTAAAATTTTAGAATAACTGTATGCAGCGAGTTTTTTTAGCGAAATTCTTTAAGAATTCAAACATGTCTATTTGCTTCGTTCTCTTATTTTCAAAGGCAAGTAAAACAAGTTGGCTTTGGTGTTTTTGTAGCATGGAACGCCGTTGTGGTTGGTTGATCTTACTAAGGTGGAGAAAGACGACTCGCACATGGCTGTGGAGCAGGGGAAGGTTTATACTATTTATAAAGTGCTGAGTTTTCCCAGGGGGGGCTTTGCCCCCCCCTTGGCTACGGGCTTGCCATGTTGTTGCATTTTTTCCTTTTCAATTTTTCAATTGTATATTCCTCAACTTTTTCTATTTTTTCTCTTATTGAAGTTTTCTAATTCTATTATCTTTCTTACTGCTTGCATCACTTTACTATCGCAGTCTTTACAAAACTACCTAACCATATCTTTCACTTTGTTAATGGCTTTGTATTTATTTGTATGTATTTTCAAGCATCCACATTGCAATGCATTATTAATTTAGGGTGTCCCATTTTTCACTTTTTTTAAAAATGTCAAATGTCCATATTTTTTTCCTTGTTAGAACTGGTCCACTGAATACAACCATATCAAAAGAATATCTCTCTGAATTTTAGGTGTCTCCCACCCCTAATCAAAATATTTTGTGCGCTTGGAATGCAAAAATTGGCATTTTAGGGAGTGCATTTGACACTGAGGAGCCAATTATTTATACACCTACATATTTGGTACAAAATGATAGCTACATTCATGCACCTAACATTAAGATCTATCAAAAGTGTTTAATAAATGAATAAGTACTTATAATTAATATTTCATTATACAGTGGACCCCTAATTTGAGTACGTAATCCGTTCTAGCATGGTGTACTCAAATCGAACTTAATAACCTATGGGAATTAATTAATTCGTTCCAAAACCCCAAAATTTCACCCCACCCCTACTTTTTCTATAGAAATTGGCCTATGAAACTTAGTAATTGTATTAAAAATAGACAGAATAGAATACAAAATACATACTGTACAATATAGACAAAATAGAATAATCCTGTAGGAGTCTTGCTTGATGTGCTGGAAGTTCAGATGAGGAATGGAGGGGAGGAATTATTGCTTGGAGGGAGAGTCTCCTTCCATGATGATGTCTGGTAACTCATCAGGGCTAGGCGTTCTTAGGCCCACAGCCAATGACATGGAAGAGGTAGAGGGTTGGGGACTTGAGGGCTTGAAATAAGCATCAATTTTCTGTTGCTTCTGCCTGTTTGCTATGAATGACTTAAAGTAGCTCATGACCTTGTCCTCAAACAAGCATAAAACAGGTTCACTGATTTCCACATCGGGGTGCAAGTTGACAATAGGTTTAAGCTTAGACCAGTATTCAATGGCTTCCTTAGCCTTAGCAACAGTGAGACACTCTGATTCATCCTCAATTTCCTCCCCATCATCTGATCCAGAACCAGACTCCCTTGGCTGGTGTACTCAAGTTTTCTACTCTACTCAAGTCGAGTCAATAGGAGCCTATGGACGAGCGTACTCAAATAAAAAATACTCAAATTGATGCGTACTCAAATTGGGGGTCCACTGTAGTAGGTTGAAATTAAGGGTAAATATTTTTAGGTAGGCTCCCTATGTTTATTTACTCTATATTTCCAATAAATTATTTATATTTCTATGTAGTTTTATGCGATATTGTTAATAATTTAGGTAATATATATTAAATTTATATTTTTCAGTTTTATGAACAAAAATTTGTGGCAATAACATAGTACTGTTATGATACTGCCCTCTTGTGGTGGTTCTGCTCAACAGTGCGTTTGTGTTGTCAGTTGTTTTCTTGTAGAAGTGGTGTGTGTTTGTAGGCTCACAACAGTACTTTAGATATGGCTAGTAGTAAGCCAGTGCTCAGAAAAGATATAACAACTTATGATTCAGTATTAGGTAAACTCAAAGATGATATACATACTGAAGAAGGCTGCATGCTTCCAACAAATGGTGATGTCATAAGATTTTTTTTCTTTCTGAGAAGACAACAAATCAGAGAAACATAAATCACCAAGAATGATGATACTTGATTTAATAAATAAACATAACTTGATTAAACATAGAAATAGAAAAAAATGTGAAAAGCAAAATTTCTTGGATCATATGAATAAATTATTCGACATTTTGACCAAAAATGCTGTTGAAGAAATTTGAAAGGATTCAAAGAAATCTACAGATCAGAAGACTGAAGATATCGCATTTTTAGAAGATCAGTGAGGTGAGAGGAAATACTGTTGGGTCCAATTGACAAAGGATACGTTGCAAAGGTGTTCAGAAAACAGGCCAGGATTCGTGAAGAGAAAAATTGACAGTAGTGAAGAAGATACGGATGAAACTACTGACAAACTTGACAGTGTTGACACTGTAGACAATGATTTTGCTGGATTCTCAAATATCCCCCATATGCGATGTGCAGTCCACACATTGCAACTGGCAATTCGTGATGGGTTAAAAGAAAGGAATGCTGCTAATGTAGTAGGTAGGTTATGCAACATAGTAGTGGCTGCAAGAATGCCTAAACTTGATGCAATATTAAAATGTTGATCTGGAAAAGGTGCAGTTATAGATCAAGCTACACGTTGGGGGAGTACCTATGAAATGATTAAGCGCCTTCTTGAATTGAAGCCATACCTTATCGATATGGCAAACCCAGATGTAACAATGACTGATATCCAGTGGCAGCAGGCGAGTCAACTTGAGGCATTACTTAAGTACCCATATGTGGTTACAAAGAAGTTTCAAGCAGCTGAATTGACACCTGGCACATTTTACAAGGAATGGAAAAATATTAATTATGAACTATCTCAAATTGGTGGCATTGTTGCAGATGGTATAAGAATGTCTATGCAGCGTAGAGAAGAAAATTTACTGAATAATGACATGCTATTGGCTGCAGTTTATGTAGATCCTATGCACAGGGTACTTTTAACTGAAGAACAGATTGCTAGAGGAAAGTCAGCTCTGTGTGATGTAGCTGTGTGAATGAAAATGTTAAATGAAACAGATGCCGCAAGTAATTCAGAATTTGAAAGCTGCTCTAGTCCTGCCATTATGCAAAGCTCCTGCTCAAACTCTGAAGAAATGGATTTTGAAAAATATCTTGATAATGAAGAAAAATGAAAAAAAAAAAGTTAAGCAATGCCATTTGAGTCAAGATGATAAACCTATAAAAATAACCCCATTGACCAAATTCAGAGGACTTTAATGCAGCTTTAACAAAAATAGAGAAATTTGATCATTCATTAAAACTTGATGTGATGAATGCCATACCAAAGTATCCTGAATTAGTGCAAGATGTAGCTAGAACTGTTACTGCATTGCCACCAACACAAGTCAGCGTTGAAAGATTATTTTCAGCTCTTCGGTTAATTAAATCCCACCTACGGGCTAAGTTGAAGGAGGACAATTAATGCTATACTTTTCTTAAGATTCTCCTTAGAGTTAAATTATTAAGTGTTTTTTAGCCTTTTTTTTAATATTTAGCTTCAATATTAGCATATCATAATATATAATGGAAACAAAATATTCTTTACCAACTTTTTTTTATTTAGCTATGGTACCGTACGCAACATTAAAATTTTAAAATTGTTAACCTAATGGTTATAAATATTTTATACAAGATCAATTTCTTTGTTAATTTTTATTTTTGTGTAATACAACATTAAAATTGTATTAAATTACTAAACTGTATTATTATCGTACCTACTTTATTACATTTATTTATACTTATATATTTGAAAGAGTCGGAGTCGGAGTCTGTTTTTAAAAATACTGACTCGGGAGTCAGTTGTTTTTGGCCAACTCCCCATCCCTGGTCACAACTCGGGCATAACTTGTCTTGGCTTATTAATCTTTATTTTCACACTTTTTGTATTTCATCTTTTTGCAGACAAGTTTAGGGCTACTCAACAAATCAGACACTTTGTGACTTACTAGTCCCAAAATGTTCACTGGTATTCACCAGAGGCAGCAGAAACATGTCCTCACTCTTCCATGTATAATGTAGGCCTGCAGTTTATTAACGAATCCAGATATTGATGGGTGTATTCAAAGTGAAAATTAAAAGCAAATTTAAGTGTTTAGAACAAAGTCCAGTGCCAAATCTAATGCAGAAATGACTTCAGACACAAATCTCAACACTTTTTGTACCTTTGAAACTGCAATGTCGGTGCTATATTTTGAACAATACCAAGTACAAACTTTTATTGAACTCCAATTTTTGCTACAAAAAACCTATATTAATAATAGAACTATAAAATTAGAAATTTATTTATTTGTACTTATGTATTGTTTTTGCACACAAGTGCCACCAATTAGAACAAGGTTGCATTATGTAAAGATAAAATCAGCAACACATGTTCAGTTGTACATTTTATGGCATGGTCAGATTTTTTAATGTTAAACTACTGGAAGAACTTGTACGATGAGTAAATGATTTGAAATTTATTATAATTAAAAAAATTATTCAAGATAATTTTGATCACCCATTAACCCATAGAAATTGATACACCCATAAAAATGCATCCACCAAAGGGCCTATGAAACACAAGTGCTTAGGGCCTACAAGGACCTCAATCCATCCCTGCTTGGTGGTGGTAAATAGTTTTGTTAATTAGCTTACTTCAGATTGACATCCACCCCCCACCCCTGAGATATTATTATTGTAAAATATCGCTTATGACTTGGATAACCTTGATAAGCTCCATTGGCTTCAAGTTTTCCAAATGAAATGTAATGAATGTTTTGGCTTACTGTAGGCTAGGGCATACTGGGTGAAATTACAAAATCAATGCAGTTTGGAGGAAAGTTCATAATAGTTTAGTAGTAGTATGGTAGGCTGAAGTTAGGTTAGTAATTATGACCTCTGAACAGTGTCAGGTGGTTTGCCCTGAGTGGTTTTAAACTTTGAATAGGTTGATTGGTCTTGGGTAGATTTGTTGCCAGGATGAAACTACTTGAGATTCAGGGATGCCTGGTGGATTTCAGGTAGTTTTGGCACCATTCTTTTATATATATAGGGTTTAAATAATGCAATGAATTCTTGAAATAGATTTGATTCTGCAGATGACATTGTTTCTAAAGTAACAAGTTTGGTAAAATTGCAGTCTTCTCTTCTTCCCAAATATAGAATCCAAATTTGTTGCAAATAAATAGTTACAACTATTTAAAGTTTCACCAATTGCGTGCTAAACTGCAATTTAACCAGATATGTGGTTGCTGTGTGACCCCTGGTTGAATGCCTGGTTAGGTTAATCATTAGCTGAATTAAAATTTTGCAAGTGGCTCCGAAGTTACCAGCTGATTTATACAAATTCTAGTACCACACTCTAATCACTTGATTGGCTGAAACGACTTCACTTGTGAATCATGCCCCCCAGAATTACAATAAATTTGAAATAAATTTTTTTTCACCCGTGAAACCTAATCTAACTAGTCCTAATGTCTCGCCCTTCACCCTCATTCTCCTTGAGTTAGATAAATTATTTAAGATAATATATTAGCCTCAGTATTTTACCTTTTAAGTAATAAATTATGTCTAGATTTACATAGGTTTTGTTTATCTAAGATCCTACAATTAATCTATACAAGAAAAGATGATTCTGATGATAGTCATTGGTTGTTTGCAACAGCTACACAAAGCAATCCACCATATTCAGCATCCATTGGTGTTTTATTTTATAAAATTCTAAAAATTAGTACGTAAACTTGTTTGTAAAATTTAGTTATTTTTAACATATGTTATCCATATGACTGAAAGGCTCATCAAACTTTTTTTTTATTCCATTGACCCACCCAGACCATCTAATTAAGTTGGTATAGTGAGTCATTACTGTACACTGTTGGATAAAGTTTTAAAATCGTGTGTAGGATTTTATGCGTCATAAAATGCCTTAAACAAGCACAATAGATATTGAAATACAAATGTAAATTAAATTTTTATTTTGTGTATTTGACTAATGCAACTGTGAACCTTGGCCCCAAGATGACACCTTTTGAAACTCATAATTTGTCATCATAACAGTTTGATTAGTTGATGGCACTGCAGGATAGTGCAGTCCGTGCCAAATTTAGAAAGCAATAGGAATTAGTTACGCTAAAAAAAAAAAAGTGCTGGATATGAGCAGTGCCAAAGATGGGATAGATAGATATACAGTGCCCGCGAAAAGTATCCGATCACTCAAGAAAATACAATATTTTCCCTTGATATTCAGAGACACATAATTCACTTTCTATTTGTTCTAGCGACATCTGGTAACTTTGAGGTTGCTCGCTGATATGAGAGCTATCCAACGCATTCTCAAATTAGTGTTCTGGTAGCCTTCGTTGCGGGTGGCTGTGTCTCAAAGTTGTCAGATTTCACTGTTTGTATAAATTTATTGATATTTTGTTATTTTTTACAGAGTGGTGTAAATAAAATTTATATATAATGTGTGCTAAAAAACAACTTACGAGTGATTGTCGAGGTGCTATTGTTGCTTTGCATACATGTGGGAAATCACAGAGACAGATAGCTAAGGAATTAAACATATCCCAAAGTACGGTTAATTTATGGGTTTCACGGGCTAAGAACAATGGCGGCCTAACCACGCCAGTCCCTAAAAAACGATCTGGCAGACCGAGAAAAACAAATTCACGAACAGACAAACTTATGAAACGTTTAGTATTGAAAAACCCAACAATAACTGCGAAAGAAATAAAATTTAATATGAATAATTTGTTATCTGGTGTTTCTGAACGAACTATCCAGGAGCGGCTCCAAAAAGAACTCGGATTACCATCTCGCCATGCTGCTAAGAAACCGTTCATTAATGAAAAAATGCGTAAAAAACGTCACATTTTGTAAAAAATATATTCATTGGACTGTTGATGACTGGAAGAAGGTTTTATTTAGTGATGAGTCGACATTCAGAAGTTGTCCAAAAAAGGTTCGCCGGCCCATTGGCTCAAATAGGATGGACCCTAAATACACCCTAAAGACAATGAAACACCTTCCAAGTGTGATGGTTTGGGGTTGTTTTGGTTACTATGGGCGTGGAAACCTATATTTTCTTCCGAAGAACACAACTATGAATGGTGCATGGTATTTAGCAATGCTACAGGATAAACTTCCAATGGCAATGGCAATCCAAAGGACAAAAACATACATGCATGATGGTGCACCATGTCACAGGGCCAAAATAGTGACAAAATGGATTACTGACAATAAATTTGATATTTTGGATTGGCCTGGTAATAGTCCAGATCTCAATCCGATAGAAAATATGTGGCTAATAATAAAAAATAAGGTTGAATGCCACGACACTGGCTCAGTTGAAAAATTACAAGAAGCCATCAAAAAGGTATGGTGCAAGGAAATATCAGTGGAAGTTTGTCAAAACTTTATTAAATCCATGCCAAAACGTCTAGAACAAGTCATCCAAACCAAAGGACAGATGACAAAATACTAATATAAGGTTAGTATACATTTAAACATTGTTTTTTATGTAAAAAATACAAATTTCCAGGGTGATTGGATACTTTTCGCGGGCACTGTATATATATATTTGTATTAAGTTGGTTTAAATTTTTACATTCTGAAAAAATATGAAGATAAAATTTAAAATTTTTTCATAAGTATTAACTACATATTAATTGAGGGTTAATTTATTTTCCTTCCAGATTTTAATTTAAAAAATGCAGATCTTTGTCAAAACACTAACAGGCAAGACCATCACTCTTGAGGTCGAAGCATCTGACACGATTGAAAATGTAAAAGCCAAGATTCAGGACAAGGAAGGCAAGTTCTTTTTCAGAAAATACATGTAGAGTTTGAAGTAGATGGTAGTTTATGGAGTTCATGCTGTGTAGTAACCAGCTAATTTGGAAGACATCTATTTGAGGTCTTATGAACTTGTAGAATGTAGTACTTTTGTCAAATTGAGTAATTATAAACCTAGAGTCTGATGGAATTTGCTAGTTCAAAATAGCATTCATTTTCACTACAATTAATGCAGGAAAATAACCTTGTAGTTTCAGTCCCTCTAAACTTGAGGCAAAACTAAAATTCTCGTAACTTTTATATCACTACTGTTGTTGTTTTAAACTGCTGCTGAGTAAAGTGTATTAAATACTTCATATACAATACCATTTTTGTTTTGTACTTTGAGAGAATGTGATGGCTAGCTATTCTGTAAATTAAGATAAATATTTTGCAATTTAAGCTTAACTCTTAAGATTTAGGTGCTAAAGATTATATTGTAGTGTATACCAGAATATTAACCTACCTTTTACAATACTTATCTTAGATGAAACTAGTAGTAGGATCTTAATCTTGAAATGTTTAAAAGTGAGGACAGTTTTTCACAATTTAGATCCTAAGCTTTCTTAATCTGATTTTTTACTTTTTGTGAAATTTATTTCAATTTGGTTCTTAACCACCCAACATTAGGGGAAAAAAGTACAGCGTATGAGAATATGCCTTAGGATACTTTGTATCGTTTCAAAATTTGTGGATAATACCAAGCTGGGGTGACAAAATCAGCAGTGGAATGTGTGCCAATTCAAGAAAATATCAATAAGTTACTCGAGTGGGCAGTGTAGTTTAAAGTAATTTGGTTAAATCCTTTGAAAAGAGACCATATGCTTATCTTGCTTTAAACCACAGTTAGAAGCATTTGTTAGTACATAAATCTATTGTAGCATTTTTATTTGGGTTTTCTGCTCTTTAAAAATTTCAATATTTTTTCTTTTAAGATTCCTCCTTAAACAGCCTCATAGGGACCAGTAGTCTTGTGCTATTTGCTCTTTTGTATTACTTTTTAAATCAAATAGTGAAGTGAAATTTGAAATTGTCATGTCATTTGAAGTGAAAAGTCTGACCCCCCCACCCCCACCCCTCCCTGGTAATATTACTATATATAATAATGTTTGCTTTATGTATGGAGTTTAAGGTTGATATATATTAAATCTGTTAAATATAATAGTAAAAGGTGTATTTATATAAAACTTTAGTGGTTTGGAAAAATATCTCCAAGAATGTTTACAAAACCTGTAGTAGTTAAGGGTTTTTTAAAATGTCTACCTAAAAGTAAACACTATTGTTTCCTTTTTCTGACTTATTTTCTCTTTGAAAAGGTATTCCACCTGACCAACAGAGGTTGATCTTTGCTGGAAAGCAGTTAGAAGATGGACGAACTCTGTCGGACTATAACATCCAAAAAGGTATTTCATTGTCAGCTTTATTTATTAGGATACTATCATCTAAGATTTTATGAATAGATTGGTTAGATAGTTAAAACTGTTGTATTTTGTTGGTTCATGGTCCAAAATCGAAGCTAGTTTGTTTTGAAATTAAGGAATTTTCGCGCTGAAAAGGCATCACTGTGGATATGGTGCGTTCCACAGCTAAGGGGTTAAGCAGCTTTGAGTGTACAGTATGCCCCTTTTCGTTCACAACTGATCTCTGATCAAACTACACTGGTTGACATGGACATGAAATTAAAGACAAGAACCTGATTTATTTTTATTTTTGTACAATGTGTAACTTATTAGTTTTTAGTACTTAGTAAAATGAATTAAAGAATTAAAAATTCATCATTTAATGGAATGGTTAAGATTCATTTTGTTCATTTAGAATATACTGTACACTGCAATGTTACAGTACATTCTAAATGAACAGACAGTGACAAAATTAGTGAGAGTTAAAACTTAACTTGTATATATGTAAACTAATACAACAGAATTTAATTAGAATAATAGCGAACTGTATGGAGGATAGGCACTTATTCGCCAGTTGTACTGCATGAACAGTTAGAAGAAAAAAGTTGTGTATGAGCCGAATTCATTTAACTCAGACATGCAATCTGTTCATACGATTGTGTATTATTACAAATTAAGGCATTAAGATTTTCTATTAAAAATGCAACTTTTGTAATTTAAGAACATGGCCGTCTTCATTAGTACTGTAGGAAGATGTGAAACAAGAACGAATTCCATTTGTTACAGGAAAATACCTATATTCGGCCGGGTCGAAATTTTTATTTCTTAGGCACATAGTGTGTGAGGTGGTTCAATCAATCATAGTAACACCCTGGTAAAATATTTTTGAATTCTGAGGACATCGACATCTTCATTTTCATCATCTATCTGACAGGGATTCCCAAAGTGGTCTGTACAGACCCCCAGGGGTCTGTAGGAAGCTTCCAGGGGGGGTCTCTAAGCTTTTGGAACATTAACTATATTAAAATAAATTTCCATTAATTTTTTTTCTTATACCAAAATTCATAATTTTTTTTGTGGGGGGGTCTATGTCCGTATGGAATTAATATTCCTTGGTGGTAAAAGTTTGGGAACCCCTGAATTCTATCACTTCTGATGATGCAAATTCCCTTGCTTCTCTTAATTTTTCTTATGATTTCTTTTCCCTTTCCTGTGCTTTTTGGATTTTGCCTAACTTTCTCAAATTACTTTGTTTTTTATCAATTTTTCCTAACTGGTTTTTTCTTTTTGACCAATAAAACTTCCCATTCTATAATAGGTATTTTATGTTCACACCTACAAAGTTTTCTATCCCTTATGCCTTTATCATAACAGTGGCATGGAGATATGTCAAACATCTCGTCATATTTCTTTAATTTTTCATAATATTATTTTCTTTTTATCATGGGCATTTAGTTAACTTATTAGCATCTTCTATAAGTCTAACATAAATTCCCTTTGTATCAATTGTTGGGAAAGAAAATTTTTGCCTAATTTCTTTTATATCTTGAACAACTACGTTATAGCAATCATTTTTTACTTATTTTACCCTGTGCTTTAGATTCTTCCTCTGTAACAATAAAATGAAGTGCCTTACATCAGCTTTTGATGGCGTCATGGCAGATGAAAATTTTGCTGGATATCTGAAGGCTGCATTGTGGCTTCTTTTTCTAGTAGCCATAATTTAATAAGATTTTAACTATATTTCATTTATTACTGATATTTTAAAATTAAATAATGTATTTTTAATACAAATTTTTAACATTCTAGGTACCTAAATAGGAATCTGGAAAGAAAAAACAAATAATATAATATTAGGTCTTAAATCCGATGCTACCATATTAAAATAAGGTTTTACCTTAATTTTCTGTAATTGGTGACTTCTCATTTCCAATGTGAAGTGGAACTGAAACTGGTTTCTCTTGGTTGGTTTGTGAAAGTGGTGTCTCTTAAAGTTCACACACCATAAGTACAGAGAACACTAGTAGCTAGCGTAGGTTTATCCACCCTCTAAACCACGTTTTGAATAAAATATCGAATTATTCGTTTGCCAGAATCAACGTTGCATCTTGTTTTGCGCCTGAGAGGAGGCGCAAAGAAGCGCAAGAAGAAGAATTACACAACCCAAAGAAAATCAAACACAAGCATAAGAAAGTAAAGCTTCCCGTATTGAAGTACTACAAGGTAATTGGTAAACTGATTGATTTAAATTTAATATCATGTTTTTCATTGTATAAGTTCTGGCAGGGAGTACAATAAGGGAATAGTAGGAGGTAACTGTAATAACTTAGTCGAGTTGGATGTAGATAGGTATAGAAAGAAAATAGGACTCAGTCTCAGTGATGTCAGGTCCGGGAGAATTATTATTATTATTATTATTTATTATTATTATTATTATTATTATTATTATTGACGTACTAGTTAGTGCTGATCGATGGGGTAAGCGAATTATAAGATACATTTTCACTTTCTTAGTAATAGGTTTAACGTACTAGGCAAAAATCTTAGGTCATGTGATAGGGGACCTACAGCTTTACGTGTGGTCCAAGCCATGGGCAGCTACATAATCTAGACGCAGAGGACCACCCATCCAACTAGTCTCCAAATCCAATGTTAACTTCGTTGATCGACGTGAATCGGTATTACGATTTGGCCATGACGTATCCTCGTCGTACTATTACTGAATTGTTTGTAATCTTGGTCGAAAGTATAAGTTAATGCTGTTTACTTAGGACTATAGATTGTGTAAACCATGGACGTAATGGGTAAGACCTATTATTGAAACAAAGTGAAAGTTTAACCCCACAAACTATCTCTACGAATTGTCCGAGAAAGTGTCGATACAGTGGCCATTCCAGACTCCTGTTTAAAAACAAAGGTGTTCGCTCTTAACTACTTAATTTAGACGAGTAAACAATATTAGTTTTGGTATGATTAGCATTTTCGGCAAGGGAAATGTGCATTCTTTTCTGTTCTATGGTTGCCACCAAAATTTAATATGCTACTTAATCGGTTTTATTCAATGGAATATTACGTGACATTTCCAATTTCACACAAAAATAAGTCATTCCCTTAATGTCTGCCTCCATATTGGTTAGGGTTGGGTTAGTTGATAATTTAGTGGATTCAATTGTTACTTGAGGGAGTTACTGACATTAGTGTGTTGTGGTTCATTTAGCCTTTTTCACTGTCTCGCTACATTTTAACGAGTTTATTAAGTAGTAATAAAAACTAAGTAGACGTTATTTGATTTTAGTAGTGGTTTAGAACGAAAAAGATCCTTTTTTTTTCCCCTCAAATGGTTCAGTGCTACATCAAAAGCTACCGAAACAGCTGTTTAAATATGGCAGCGTCCAGTCTACCCATGCCCGTCTGTGGTGTAAACGACGTCTAAAAATATTTACCTATAATAGGTTATTTCCTCAAGGAAAGTCTGATATGACTATGACTACTTTTTATAAAGTCTTCGAATTAAGGGGGGGGGGAATTCAACTCTAAATGCGTTTTGTACATGTAATTCTAATTTTTTTTTTTTCTTTGCAGGTTGATGATAATGGAAAGATCACTAGGCAGAGGAGAGAATGTCCAAGTGAAGAATGCGGTGCAGGCATTTTTATGGCCAATATGTTTGATAGGCAATATTGTGGACGGTGTCATCTAACTTACGTGTTCAATAAACCTGAATAGAAACTAGTTCTATTTTCCCAGATTTTGAAACCATCTCGGGTTAGAGAAGTTGAATAATAATTCTAAAGCACTGGACTGCACGTGTGAAATTTTCCAGTTGGAATTTATCCAGAATTTTAAGATCCCTCTTCTGTAACGAAAAAGGAGTAAAGCCACAATGAAACAAATGAATTTATTAGAGCTCCAGAAGGTATTAAGTCGGGAGTCTGCTCTTAATATAAGACGTCAATAGATATTGGAAGTACGTAGAAAAAATAATACAACTGACTTTTAACATGCTATTTTACAAAAGATGTTCAAATTGTTCACCCTGAACTTCGAGACACTCCGTTACTCGTAACTGGCAAGCGCTCTGAACACGTTCTGATTGTTTCAGCAAATTTCTACTGAAACAATCGGAAGTGTTCAGAGTGCTTGTCAGTTACGAGTAATGGGAGTCTATTGAAGTTCAGGGTGAACAATTTGAACAACTTCTGACTAAATGTTCGTTGAAAATAAACTAAGTTTATTACTGCTTTTACATATTTCCAGTGCTGGAATTAGCGGTGGAGTTTTTAGTCAATCGCTAATTTTTCAAAACCACTTGTACTGCATTCTCGATTATAAAGACCAAGGCAACACTAACCAAGTTGATCAAGACCTCAGCCAACATGTTGCCCCCATTACTGACAGAAGGTAGAACATTCATAAATTGGGATAGTTTCAGATAAAATTAGCGGGCACAACACTGCATATTTCCAATATCTCCAAATATATGAAACATCCCGTATATACTGTAGGTAAGGTGTTAACGAGATTGGCAGGGGGGTGGAGTGACACAGGATTATTTCAACATGATTGAAAGGGACTTTGGGATTAAAAAAATAAATAATAATGACAAAAGCGATTAACCTGTCCTACGTGACCCGAGTAAAATGGTGAATTTGGATGTTGCTGAAGGGATTTTGAAAAATAAGATAAACGTGACTTGGGAGAAAAAACTTGCAAAAAATCAGTAATAGCAGTGTAGTAAAATCAAGCACAGAAGACTAAGGATTTTTTATATATAATATAAGAGTAAGTTTTTCTAATCCGTGCATCACTTTCAATTCACTATTTTCGGTCTTTAACCCCCCCGGTTAACTTTCGCCCGAATTGTTCATTCTGACGAAGGTCAAGCTTTGTTACTCCATCTTAAACCTACAGTTTAACGTGGAATACGAACCACGTCCCACCAGCAGCCCAGAGTCTTAACCACTAGGCAACCCAGGGTACCCATTTATCTACCAACCAACTTTTTTTTTTTTATTGTGTGGAAGGATGAACAGTTGGGTTTTGCTACGCGCCGGCTGCCGTCACCAGGCCTCGATTCTGGGGCCGATGGATTCTTAGTCAGCGACGCTAACCACTACACCACTGAGGCGCATATATACAGGATGGCGTAAAAGTCGTGCATCAGGCATTTTCAGTGTTGACTATTATTTTTTTTCTTTAAGGTAGGGGATGGCTGCGAAATTAACAATAGACGAGAGGGTGAGCTTGGTTTTAATGCATGGAATACCAGGTAGTACAAATCGATGAATGTGTACAAAATTTAAATTCTGTACCGATTCATCGATTTGTACCTGGTATTCCATACATTAAAACCAAACTCACCCTCTCGTCTATTAATTTCGCAGCCATTCTATTTTTCTTTTCAGAAGACCTTAGAATGAATACAGAAGAGCGTGTGGCAATAGTAATTTGGCGAATCGAGGGAAAGAAATACAATATCAGAAGTTTAGAAGGAGATTTCATAAGCCGGGGCCAATAGACAAGACAATACGAAAATTGAACAAATTTAAACGAACGGGATCTGTAAACGATGAAGCAAGATCAGGACGACCGTGTATGTCAGATCTTACCGTGAATGCAGTACGCGGAATTATCACTGAGGAGCCACGTACGTCCATTCGTGCTGCATCACACAGACTCGGCCTCCCGACGTCATCTGTGCACAAAATTCTGAAAGTTAATTTGCAGAAGAAAAGCTATCATTTGCAAGTTTTACATGAGGAAGATTGGTAAATTTATAGTATTACACCCGTCTCCCTTTAGAGGTGAAATTTATGTTTTGCCTATGGTTTTTGATGTGTTTTGAACGAATCTGACCTTCAAAACCGTCGGAAATGACTCGATTTTGAGCCCCCCCCTCCCCCCGGCAATGTGGGGGAAATCACAGAAAACGAGTCATTTCCGACGGTTTTGAAGGTCAGATTCGTTCAAAACACATCAAAACCCATAGAAAAAACAAATTTTACCTTCAAAATTGACCTAACCTATCCTAAAAGAAAAACAAATTACCTTTAAAATCTAAGACAGAATAATCACAGTACCGTCTTTTCTACAACGCCACAGTTTCTGGTCTTGACGATATGTCACTCCGTTTTACAATGTGGACACTTCACTACTGTCGGTAGAACACCGTGAGCACGCAGAAACTCGACACTTTTTTCTAAATTTTCATAGAAAGCGACAATACAGCGGTAATAATCGAACGAACACGTCACACGAAGCCATTCCAGTAGCAAACTAATTCGAATGGATGGAGCGCTCTGATTGGGCAGACATGTGACGTCAACACTCACTAGATACACACCAAAAAAACGTTTATATATCGAAAACTAAGCATTTGCGACGGAAACACTATAGAAGAAGTGTCTTAGAATTAAAAAATCTACCTAATGAATATATAATAATTGCTAGACGTTAGACGGGTGTAATACTATAATAATACCGGAAGATTTCCCTCGAAGTGCTGTGTGCTGATCTCGTAGAACAAATCTGGAGTGATAATTTAATGGACAACATTCTCTTTAGTGATTGAAGCCACTTTCCATACGCGTGGAAAAGTAAATCGCCATAACTGTCGAATTTGGGCAGATGAAAGACCGAATGATTTCGTCCAAAATTGGGAGACACACTCGCCTAAAGTTAATGTCTGGATGGGTTTAACAAAATCTAAGGTTTATGGTCCTTTTTTCTTTGCTGAAGCTATAGTTACGGGGCTTATTTATCTGGACATGTTGCAGCAATTCCTTGAACCTCAGCTGATTGGGGATAGGATTGTTAGTACCGTCGTCTATCAACATGGTGCTCCTTGTCACTATGCCAAAATTGTTCAGGATTATCTAAATGGACGTTTTCCAAATCGCTGGATCGGACGCGGAAGCAACAGACCTTGGCCAGCGAGATCACCAGATTTAACCCCTTTAGATTTCTTTGCATGGGGCTTTATCAAATCGCACGTCTATCAGACGAAGATTACGAGTCTTGAAAACTTACGTATACGAACTGCTGCAGATAACATAACCCCGCAAATGTTCCAGAATGTGTTTAGAAATGCTGCGGAACGATTTGAGCTGTGTAGGGATACTGATGGGCGTCACGTCGAATCCTACTCTTAATTATTTAATAAATGTTACCACTATCATTTTTATGATTGAATTCCATAATTTCCAAGTGCTTCACAAAAATAGATCCTGACTTTTGTACACCCTGTATAGTAAAATTTGTTGTGGGTTTGCATCATATATACAGGGTGGCGCAAAAGTCGCGCATCATAAGTTAATATATATATATATATATATATATATATATATATAACATTCCTATGATGCGCGACTTTTGCGCCACCCTGTATATATGATGCAAACCCACAACAAATTATATATATATATACTATATATATAAAATTTAATTATTTATAAATTTTGCCTGGCTCAATACCTCTTCAATACCCTGAAGATCTCGGAATAGACTGAAAGCTTGTACTCGGATAAATACATTTTCCCAATGTGGCTTTACTCCCTTTACTTGGCTGAAGAGGGTCCTAAGATGCAAGATAAATTCTAAAACCTCTAGAAAATTTCACAGCCAGTCTTCCATTCTAAAATTGCTACAGAAACAGTAGACTACTCACATTGGGCATTGTTCACCAAAATCCTTTCCAAAATATGTATTATTCTTGAAACCCGTTGACTGTGTATTTTTGGGACTTTACTCGATGAATTTCGAGTAACTGTTTTTCTTTTTCGCGTGAAGGTACAACTTGGTTTAAAATAGTTCAGCCATTTTGTACTGATGTTTATTGGTATGAAATTTTGGAACCGACTGTACTTGAAACATTCTGGGAAGTTCCACGGAGCGTAATTGGTGAAATAAAATAATCAATAACTAAGCATACCTCCCTTCAGCATAAAATTATAATGTTTCATCAACAAAACTAACTTACGTATGAGGTTATTCTCAAAAATAAATGACTGACGAGAATTCCTTTAACGTTAGCATAGACATCGCAAATTCTTTATGAAGGAACATGAATTCCACAAGTTCTTGAAACTCCTATTCTATAGATATGTTGCAAGAGCACTGAACGGATTAGAAAGAAGACATTGGTGTCCATTTCATTATTTTAACCATAGAAATTAAATCTGGAATAGATAAAAAAAAAATGGAAAGAATAATCGTTTAAGAAAGGAGACAAATGGTTGCTATCACTAAGTGCATTATGGTAGCGAGTTGATGTAGGCTCTGAAGAGCCCCCAGAAAATGAATAAACTATAAGTCCGTATTAATTTAAAAGCATTTTTTTACCCGACTCATTATTTATTAACGAGAGAATACATACTGAATTTTTTCTTTTACTTTGCATCCAGCTTCCTGCCTTTGGGAGGCTGCTCAAACTGTCTTAGTGTAAAGGACACCACTCACTCGCGTGCATTGGTCACCAGTAATTTTAGAAGGTTTCAAACTGAGTTAGCTTCGTGGGAGAGAAAGGTCCTGTAACAACGGAGGAAAAAGGAGGGGAGTGGTTCGTTGGTTCGACTCCCGTTTACGTTTTCTGGATTTATTTTTTGCCGATTTAGGTGTATTTAATTTAGGTTTTAATATTGCGACT
Organism: Bathynomus jamesi; assembly: GCA_023014485.1. Classification (NCBI taxonomy): domain Eukaryota; kingdom Metazoa; phylum Arthropoda; class Malacostraca; order Isopoda; family Cirolanidae; genus Bathynomus; species Bathynomus jamesi. Next base: position 80,940 of record JAJOZX010010299.1, on the reverse strand, counting down.
ATGTTCATTATAAAAAGAAACTTTGTATTGGATAACTGACATTTTAAACCTAATCATATCATTGGTTCTTTACTTTATTTCATAGCTAAACTTGGACATAAAAGATGGGCTACTTTTCATAAGTTTTAGATATGATTTAGGTCTTCTGGTCACTTTCATTTTTAAATCTATATTTCTACCCTACATAACCTGGTAAGAGAAAACCTAGTTTGTGTGAAGATTGATTTTGCTCTCAATGGTATTATACAGGGTGGGCCGTAAGTTTCCATACATAGGAAAAATAAACATTTTTTTATGGACAACCATTTTTTTTATATAATATGCTCTACATGGTTGCCATTGTTTTGAAACACATTTCAATACGTGTTCCCCACTGTTGATGAACACGCATTAGCACAGTTGACGTTATGCTTGTAATGGCGTTGGTGATACGTTCCTTTAGATGATTTATGTCTCGTATCTTTTCCTGATACACCATGGCCTTCAAGTGCCCCCAAAGATAGAAATCAAGGGGGGTGAGATCTGGGAGGCCACTCCACAGGACCACGCCGACCAATCCAAGCATCCGGAAACTGCTGCTGATCCAAATACCGACGCACGTGAAGACCATAATGAGGTGGAGCTCCATCTTGCTGGAAGTAAACTGGGAAGTTACCTCCTCGTTTAGCAGGGATGGGAAAATCTCTTCTTGCAACATGTTAAGATACCTTTTCGGCATTAAGATTTCCACTGACAAAAATTGGTCCAATAATTCTGTCACCCCATATCCCGGCCCACACCATCACTTTACCGGCACCTTGCATCTTCGTCGGACTCAGCCAGTTAGGGTTAGCATTACTCCAATAACGTAGTTTTGCCGATTAACCTCTCCATTGACGTAAAAATTTGCTCATCAGTAACAAGATCTTACAAACGCATATTCTTAGGGTATCTGAAACATAAAAACAAACGTTTACATTTTCCTATGTATGGAAACTTACGGCCCACCCTGTAGACCTTTTCGAGTGTAAAGTCATACCTAAGCGTATGAACAACTTTTAGAGAATGTATTCATGCATATACTCGTACATTGCGTGGTTAGGGAAACGGTATTCAGCTTTTCAGTTGGATGTGACAAAGGGGTAAATCTTGGTAAATAACATTAATTTGATATTTTTAAATAAAAGTATGAAAAACAGGAACCTAGATCTACAAACCATTTCGTCGACGGGATATTCTAGCTATTAACACCATAAACGAATGTAATTAACCCCCCCCCCCCCCCCCCCCCCCCCAAAACGTCGAAAAGTTACTTTAGTCCTAAAGACAATAGTGAAGAAAACTTTGGGATTAATAAGACGTCGGGATCATACCGAAGCATCGCTTCCCGTCGATCACCGAAGTTAAGCGACATTGGATCTGGGTAGTAGGTTGATGGGGGACCAGGCCCGTCGGAAGCACTTTAACATTGATAACGCCAACTTGAAGAAAAATATTAAAATTCAGGTGAAAAATGTTGGATTCTGATGCAATTGTACATTTATTTTACACTCATTAAATCAATACTTACAGCAAACAACAAAAGTAGCTTGAAGATTTATCTCATCTCATGACTGACTATAATCAATCATTTTAGGCGTTTGCAAATTGCATATATTTGGACAAAAAGTATTAGGTATTACACTATAGTTTCTTGTCAATATCATCATGTTTCACTTCCATTTCAGTCATTGTTAGCCTTGGATCGTACCAGAACTTTGGTCTTGGCAAAGTCCAGTGTGTTAAATTTACCAAACAAAGATAACTTATGTTCAGAACTCTGAACAAACCTATTGGCAACATGAAGTTGACACTAAATTTCAGTTCGTCAGTCAGTCAGCTTATGAGAAAAATCACTAGCCTCGCCCACACACTTCTAGAGCCGATTAAAGCATGTATTTTTTAAAAAGTTGGACCAATAAAATAACGGAACCCAGGAACAAACCTTATGGCTTAGCTGAATATTGGTCATGCCAAAGCCTGACTGGCCTTGTGGGGGACCATCCTTTGCGTCCAGATGATGTAGCAACTCGTGGTTCGAATCACAAGTAAAACTGCAGGCTCCTTCCGTCATTTGACCTTTGCCGTTACGAAGAAGGTTAAACAACCACCATAACAAACACACTTGACATATTCAGAAGGTCGAGAAAATTGGACAGGGTCCAAATTTTGGTCGAATTCATATGGTGGAAGTAAATTAGATCAAATGAATTATACAGCTGTATAGTTGTATGAGAGAGTGATTTTTAGTTTCAAAAGTATGGAAGAGCTCTTCCGTGAAATTTCAGTGATGAAAATACTTTGGTACATAATTTTTTTTTTTTATGCTGAGAAGAAATGTCTGCTACTGAAAGCAAGTTGTTTATAAGTTCTGTTAAAAATATGATGCAATTCGTTCCTGTGGTGTTAATACTGATGCCATATTTTAAGACCCCATTCTGGCACTCGATCAAGATCAGTATTAAGAGAGTGCGCTGTAATTTCTTTAGGTCAAAAACCTTTAGTTGAAAGGTGGGACAACAATTAAAGACATAATAATGCGAGTCATCAACGTAGGAGTGCATAGAATTAGAGCGGGCGGAGAGAAAATCATTGATCGAGGTGTTTGATATGGTTATTCTTCAGTAACAAACATCTTAGCAATGACTGAAGTAAAAGAAATTGGTCTGGATTTTGAGGGATCTAGGGAGCTATTTGAGTGTAGGATGAATGTTGAGATGTTTCGAAGAGGAAACCCATCGTCTAATATAAGAATAATATACAATATATTACACTATGGGAAATGCAGAAAAATGAAGACGTAAATAGAAAAATAGAAGTTTGAAGCAGGAAAAGCAAGTTCAGGAAAACAATTTTTAAAAATGACCCCTTCTTGTAAACAATTACTTTACCATTTTTAATGAAAGTTAATTTTCTAATTTGCATTGTCACTTATCCGTATTTAGGCAAACTCATCGTTAATGCCAGCTGAAATAATTAAGGTTTTAATAGTAAGGATATATCTATTAGGAAAAAGAACTGGAACCCTTAAGGTCTGTAAGCTCTTGACAAAAGGAGTGGCCCAATTTTAATGTTCCAATGAGATTAGGGGATATCGCATTCGGGCAAAATCTTAATTGCCCTGCAGAAATTTGTAAAGAAACTTAGTCCTTATACGCGAACAGAGAACAAGAATTTTCAATTGGGTCCCTAATCAAGAGCTTCGAAGGAGGAGAGGAATAGCAGTGCTTCACAGGCGGTTCGGTTACCGAGATCATATCGCGCCTAAACTAAACTAGAGAGAGAACGCAAGGAAATTGTGAAAGAGGAATATGAGAAAAGGATCAGCTAAAGAGAGAGTGTGAGGAAAGAGAGAAATTATACCCAAGACTCACTGAATACAGAGCAGGATGCCAGTCTGACTGAGAAAGGAGAAGAAAGTGTCTTTCAGTACAAGCGTAGAGTCACTCAACAAAAGAAAGAGTGGAGCCTGAAGGGCAAAAAGAGAGGAACTGGGAGCGAGCAAAGGAAAATGCAGGACAAACAAAGTAAATGTGAAATGGAGAGAGGAGTAATGCAAGGTCATAAGGGAGCAAGATCCCCCGTCATAAGATAGCTATGCGTGAGGCGAGTATGACCAATACGCAGGTGCACCAAAGCAGTCTGAAAACGTCAATCACGCTGACAGGAAGAAGGCCACTGACGAATCGAGGGCTTTGAGGTCCTTAGGAAATTCCCAGACACATTCTCCCACTGGGGTTGCCATCAGCAGAGGAGTGCATCCCGGAAAAACCACACCAAGTCCGACGCCGGGAGGTGTGTGCTAGGAACGAAAGACAGGGACACCTCCCTCGCCGCAGTGTCAGCGCGTTCATTGCCTGGAACACCGACGTGGGAAGGTACCCAACAAAAGGCAACCAACGTACGGCATGATGAAAAAGACAAGACATCCTGGATCTGCCTTACCAGGGGTTGCGGAGAGGCAAAACCAGGGCTTCAAGGGCGCTACGGGAGTCTGAATAAATAACAAAAGGCGTAGAGGAGAGTCGAGAGAGAAATCGAAGGGCCAAGAGAATAGCCGAGAGTTCCGCCGTAAAGATGGAAGCCGCTGGGGGGAGGGATAGCGATTTAATCACCGACGGGAAGGCTGCCGCGCGACCCGTCAATGAACACCGGATAGAATCAGAATGGGAAGAGAAACGGGACAGAAACAATTGTCGGAGGGCGAGAGGGTGGAACTGTGACTTCCATATAGTAGAGAGTGAGGAGCAGATACGGAGGAGAGGAAAGCACTCAAAGGTGACGGCAAAACGAGAGAGGGGAGGGATGTGGAGACAGGAGGAAGAGAACCAGCAGAGGAAAAGAAAAGAGAGGGACGGGGGACCAGAACAGGGAAGCTTGGTAGAAGGGGCCAAACGCCGGGGGCTGGCAATAAGCCGTTTAACCGAAGAACGAGGAAAAGGAGAAGGGCCAGAGGAGGTAGCTATTGCAGATATGTAGGCGGAAATGTCAGCAAGGGTTTCGGGAGAATAGATAGATGTAAAAGATACTACAGACAGAGTAAAGCAAATAGGAATAGTGGTAGTGAAAGTTCGGTTTGGGACGGCCGGAAAAGTTCCGGGCAGATGGGCGGATGGAGACGACGACGAGGTCGACAGAGAGGTGGAAGAGGGAAGCGGGTAGACGAGACCCGAGCAGGCTTAGAACGAAAGAATGAGGAAGTTTGAAGCAGAAGGGAAGTAGCGAGGGGGAAGGGCGTAAAGCCTGAGCAAAAATAATTGGATGAACGAACCAGGACTGAACAGTGAACACGGACCCTCGCTTCCTGGAGGAAGCTGATCTTGTCAGACTCCAGGACAGACAGGACCTCTCGCTCAAATAAGTAGGTCGGATAGAAGAGGAGGCGGCATGGTTACCTCCACAGTTGGCACTGAGGAGAGGATTAGAGCAGAGGAAGAATCACGCGTCCAGGGAGCGCAATTAATACATACCAGGTGCACTGCGACACGTCTTACTGACGTCTCGAACCTTTGGCAAATAAAACACCGACGTGGTCTAGGGGAATAACGGCAGACCGGAAAACCGGAGGTAACCGGCCCTGATTTTCTCAGTGGAAAATTAATTTTCTTTGGAATAACTAATGAAAGAAAATGTAGCTGAGGGGAACAACTTAAATTACATTGCATTCTGAAAAATACTTGGCGTTTTAGTTTTTTTTTAAATTCCTTAACAAGAGTCCCTAAAATTAGTATATCTTTTATCTTACTAAAGAAAAATTATGCGTCTTAATTAATTACCTCTTCCTTTGGGTTACTGGCCCATCTCAATTGATTAGCAAATCTCACTTACCTCACATTTTCTGGACTCCAATCAATTATTTTGCTTCAGTGATATACAATGAGTCGTTTCCTTAATTTTATAGAAAGTAACTGCGTAGATCACTGATATGCCCATCTCTGTTAACATACGAGCGAATTAAATGCAAGAATCTCGCAGGCTTGAATAGTCGCTCTGATTTTTCTCTTAAAAAATAAAATGTTATTTCTCTCTTAACACTTTTATTAATAAAATGACTTACAAAGCAAATTATACAGATTTTACCAACGAAGTTAATGCTGAAAAAAATATTCTGTACACGATAATCGAAAGAAAATGGTTAAAATAACCCAACTCGATATACTGCATACATGCAGACAGTTTACGAGAAAATTTTTTTATTTCAGAAACGTTAAGGTACACCACATATATTACAAAGTTACGTGCTAACAAAGAACCTAATAGTGGTAATAGCAAAGTATAGAAACGACAAAAGCTCCCCCTCCTCCGCTAGTCACAGCTGGCAGAAAATTGTTGTGAAAGAAGATTTATAGGAAAGTAAGAAAAAGTACAATGAATTTGTTTGATGGGGTTGTTTAGCTTCCTTCGTAACGTCTACGGTCATATGACGGGGGGGACCCACAGCTTTACGTGGGATCCAAACCACGTGTCGCTACATCACCCGAACGCGGAGGACGGCAGCCCATCCAACTGCTAGCCAGACCCGATGTCGCTTAACTTTGCTGCTCGACGGAAAGCGGTGTTACGACACTGGCCACGACGTAGCTCTGAAAAGAATAGTTTCAGATTTCATTCACACGATGCGTACACTTATTTCGTGTTCCTAGTTACGATACGTAAGGTAGGACAGTGGAAAATTAAGGATAGCATTAAATAGACAGCTTAGTCTAACCTAGAATATGCATTTTTTTTTTTAACGATTGTTATTATAAATTATATCAGTCATCATTTCAGTGCCGCATCATTTCTTCGATCAATGTCAAATGCCACTGTGCTGAGAGACTGACTTTTTAAAAACGGTTACTTATATTGCCAACCTGCGCACTAGAATTAGACAAGGAAGCACTAACCCAGAAACATTTCCAGCTGGCCAACACCCCCCGATTTTAAGAATTCCCCCAACAGTGTACAGAGAATTTTTTTTTTTTTTTTCACGAAATTTCGGTACACTTTTTTAAAACTGAAATTCTGCTGTAGCTAAGTAGCATGCATGTCTATTAGGAGGCTTTACCTCCCAAGAGTTCCCAGCAAGCTTCCTGTTCAGTGATGGAAATGGGTTTTAGGAACTAGGTACACGATTGGGAAAAGGAGCGCGCGCGCACACACACACACGCATATATATATATATATATATATATATATATATATATATATAGGGTGCGACATACGTCACTTGACCAAGAATAATAAAATCACCTTGCGAAGAATAATATTTATTACAGAAATTGTTCAAAATATCCTCCATCATGTTCAATACACAGTACACACGTTACATCTTTGAACCACTTAACAAATAGCACGACACAGTTCTTTGTTATTATTCAACGTCTCAAACTCTTGGCGTATCAGTCTTCATGTGATCAAAGTTCCGAGGTTTCTGGCCGTAAACTCCATCTTTGATTATACTCCACATTGATTAATCAATGTGATGTGATTATTCAATGTAGGGTATAATCAAAGATAGCGTCTGCGACCAGAAACCGTGGGACTTCGATCACATGAACGCCAAGAGTTCGAGACGTTGAATAATAACAAAGAACTGTGTCGTGCTATTTGTTGTTCAGTGGCTCAAAGATGTAACGTGTGTATTAACATTCTTCGCAAGGTGATTTCTTTGTTCTCTGTAAAGCGACTTATGCCGCACCCCAATATATATATATAAAGGTCGACCGGAAATCCGCTCGTCGCCTTTCTCAATCAGTCATGGAATCAAAACAAAGGCTATACACGTGGGCATGAAACAGGCCCACAGGAAACACGGATTTTGTGGTATTTCCCGAAAAGACCACCAGAGGACGTCACCAAGGCCTATAAAATGTAGTTTCTTTCTCAAATCACTCTCACTTGCCATTTTCTCGTCTTGGTCGTTACGTCTCACTCTCAGCACCTTCGTCAGTAGCACCACTCGTCATGCCACCCGCTCTCCGACCTTCGCAGAAGAGCGACCCGCTGTTCCTTCAAGGATCCGATCGAGCATACACGAAGTCTATCATCAACTAAGGCCCTCTACAATTTCATCCTCCAAGAAGCAACATCACTGCTGTAGGCGTTTCCGTTGGCCCTCTTTTCAACAAGTCTATACCGGCCCTCAACACTCATCCTCTCGCCGCTAAGGCCAGTCCGCCTGCAGAAGCAATCCTTCGAAACCCAGCGCCGTTCGACCTCAGCCGGCCCAAGTCCCTCAAGTAACACCTCAACAATAAGCGAAGCGAATCAACACCTGAGGCGACATCCTTCTGGCCCTGGCTTCACTCATCCTTCACCACAATTCGATCGGCGCCCGTTCAACAAGTATATCAACAGGCCCTCAACACGTCTTCAGAGTCACTCCACGGCCGGCGAAACGCAGGACGTTAAACTTTCACGTAGGTTTCTTCAGTCTCCAGAGCTATCCAGCGTCGCGATAAGCCTCTTGTCGGCCCTCACTCGGCCTACAGTGTTTTGTTACGTCGTGCCTCCACAAACTCAGCCTAATCGCGTAGGCCCTAGAAAGCGTCTTCAATACAGTTCAAACTAACTCTCCCGTTGAGACCGCAGTAGGCCTATTCAAGTGTTGTACCAATATCGTAGTTTTTGTATCACTTTGTTATTGTGTTCATTCATATAACTTGCTTATTTTGCATCCGATTGTTTATGTGCTCTTTTACGAATTTTATTTGTACAGACCTAATCCATTTACTATACCATACCTTAATTTCTTTATTTCATTGGCTTAATCACTTATTCTGTGTTCACCTCTGCATATCTCATTAGCATACCTGAATTAGTGTACTTACTTAACAATTAGACTGTATAATCATTTTCTTAATGCTAATAATCAGTCATCTTTTGCATAGTGTAAATACCGTTATTGAATTGTTAATCACTGTGAACAAATAAGTGATTTATTTTCCTAAATAAACACAAAACAACAAAGTAATTTCTCTTTCCTTATTAAATATTGTTTGTTTGGCTGTCGGCCAAGCTGGTGACCCTAATTATTCATTTCAATTTAATTCAGTAATTATAGTAAGCCTACTTTCTTAGCCACATCAAATTAGTGATCTGTAGGCCACTATATATATATATAATATATATATATATATATATATATATATATTATATATAATATTATATTCAACTGCAAAGAACACGCAGTATAAATAACGTAAAGAACGACGCTTGTATAGGAGATATTCCGCGCAAGACGAGAGAGAGAAAACGGAACAAATGAAAAAATGAAGTAACCACCTGGGAATCGAACCCGGGATCTTCCGATTGCCGGTCAGACGCGATACCATTACACCATGGACTTCACTCTTCCAAATGCCGTAATTCTTCTACATACTCGCAGAAACCAATGCCCCAAGGGGGCACCTCCCGCATGCCGTAACATTATATACATTCAACTGCAAAGAACACGCAGTATAAATAACGTAAAGAACGACGCTTGTATAGGAGATATTCCGCGCAAGACGAGAGAGAGAGAACGGAACAAATGAAAAAATGAGGTAACCACCTGGGAATCGAACCCGGGATCTTCCGATTGCCGGTCAGACGCGATACCATTATATATATATATATATATATCTCATCAAGAAATAGTTTTGCAACCCCTGATTTTCGTCCTACCATTACTGATGCTCCATCAGTTACAACTGCAAATTGAGTAGGTACACGCCGTGTACCCGCGTGTCCCCCATTTCCATCACTGTTCCTGTCTCTACCAATAGGATATCATTTGAGAACTCCCAGTGCTCTGAAACAAGACCAAGCCAACGCTTCCTACTACATTTACTGGCTTAAGGGAACATTATTACTAATTACTCTAGCCTAACTAGCCCTCCCTGCAAGCACCTCCCTTTATCCCCTTTCTGTAGGGGTGGGTGGGATGTAACTTAGTCCGACACTTAGTGATCAAAGTGTATTATAAATTAAAAAATATTTTGATTCCGAACTTGCTAAACTTTAAAAGATAATTAACACTGTCCATTATAAAAATGTTAAAAGTTACACACCAAATATCTGGGTCTACTTCTGGTAGGCCTACATTTTTTATGTAGGAAAGGGCGGGCAAGAGCGAATGTCCACAAAAATGTCCCCACCCCTTCATAGAAAGAAAAGGAGAGAGCCGAAATCAAGGTCTCCGAGTTCCTAAAGACGATGCTTTTTTTTTGTAATTTTGAAAAGATTGTGTAGTGTGTAAGGTGCATGTATGTGTAGGGCGGGATTGAGGGGGAAGCGTGTTTGACAGCATGCTGGACTGCTCACAGGGTAGATAAGACACTGAAAAAGAACATCCAAGGAAGATAGGAAGACAGTGACAGGAGAAACGAAAGTTTCAGCACTCCCTGTCTCCTGCCTAACATCCCTCCCAGAGGGATGTAGTTTTTTTTTAAAAGCCAAGTAACCCTGTTACATAAAAAAAAAGTTAAGTAACTGAGTATTTAATGAAAACTGTCTTAATATAAAAAACACGCATCACGTACGGAAAACTGTCATAGCAAGTGTTGGAAGCGACCACAGGATTCCTGCAATCAAATTATGATACTCTTGCCCATGTTGGCAGAAACACGAAATAAGATTGCGGGACTAATGTCGACAATGGCCTGGTTCAATATTTTACTTTAATGTTTCCAAGTCGCGGGGATTACTGGCGTATGCCCTTCTAAAGGTATCCATACAGAAAACGTTCGGCTAACGTCAAGTCTCATTTCTGGAGATCGTTGTGGCCAGACTAAGCATCTCCGTTGAGTCTGCAGTATGAACGGTTGCTTCGTCTTGCTGACATCATGAATCACGTTTGTTAACTTCTAACGATACGCCCCCAAGAAATGGTTACCAAACACCAATCTTCTGCGAATGCGGTGGTTCTTCATACCACGAGGTTTCTCAGTAACCGAAATCCACGTATTCTGGTTATTTATGTAACCACTCGGATGAAACCAAATTTCAGCCAAGAAAAACGTTATGCCTAAACTTCCAGGCTGGTTTCTAGTAATAATTCGCCGACTTTAAAACATTAAAGCAAAACAGTGAATGGGCTATTGCCGGCATTACTCCTTTAGCGTTATATACAGGGTGTATAAGTAACTCCCCTATTTTAAAATTCGTATAACTTCCCTATTTCTTACTCAATTTTAATGAAACAAACTGTAAATTATTTATCAGTGAATGTAAATCAGTAATTGGACACACATGGCTCGCAAAGACATTTCATCCAGTCTAGTCTTCCAGTCAAAATATTCGCAAATAATGAGCTTTGCTGCAAGCCAGGGTATAAAATAAGCGTGCAGTGTTCCAAAAATGTACAGTGTTCATTGTAATTTGTGTAGTGTTCATGCTGATTTTGTGCAGTTAAAAACTATCTACAATAATATTACTTAGATATTTCAGGATGAACACTACACAAATTACAATGAACACTGCACGCTTATTTTATACCCTGCTGCAAGCACAAGTTTTTGGAAGCACTTACAGTATAATTATATCTGTGAACAAACTTTCTCAAAGACGAAAATGATAAGGCCTTAAGTTCAGGTCAAGAATGGTTGATAATTACTTGTGTCAGGGTATAAGGGTAGCTGTAACTAACATGAATGTTTACGGTGATACACTTGCGAATAAGCTGTAGTCGCGATACTCACACTGACTAACGAACATCAAACTGCCTGAAATACAAGTACTGTATCTAAGTCTAGTATTTTGTGAAGTGTCACTTACCCTCAGGGCGTCCGGTAGCTCGGTGATCACAGTGGAGGACTCCAAGTGGTGAGGCTCTGATTCGCTCCCGCCTGCTGGGTTGGGTTGAGTTGGTCGCTTACCCGGAAATGAGCTTCCTAGCTGTCACTTACTCTTATATGCACATAAAATAAAAAAGAAATAAATGTGTCATGTTTTGTGGTTATATTTATAATAAAAAAAATCACAAATTTATTTCATAAAGTCCTTTCCATCGGAGAGATCAGCCTCTGGCTAATTTATACACTCCGGTTAGTCATATGTCCAAATGGTGTTAATCCAGCCCGCTATTAGATCGGCTAAGGTTGCCGATCACTGTTCTCGGCCATAATATTCAAGCTCTAACCTTTAGAATAAATTTTTGCTCTCGCGGCAAGTTAGTATTGCAGTCTCTCATCTCCTGCCACCTTTTCCAGTTTCGATCGTGACTTTGTCGCGATTAATTTCAAAAGTAAATTATCAAAATGTGGTGAAATATCTTGTAAAGGGTGTCCCAGAAGTCTTGGAGCGGTTTTTATTTGGCTATAACTTTTCTCTTTTTTGATTAATTTATTTCTTTTCCTTTTTCAATTAAAGTACCCTTGCTGCAATTAATGAAAATGGAATCCTGGACAGTGCAACAAAGAGTGGATATTGTGGAACTTTATTTGACAAACAACTCTTTCATCGTTGCCACTCAAAGGACGTTATGATTAAAATTCAACCCACGTTCTGCTCCTTCTGATCGAGCTATTCCGCGGTACGTCGCTAAATTTCGTATGGGAAAGGGTCAGGGCGACGAACCACGAACTCGGCGTCCTCGGACAAGCCAACTCTGATTGAGATGGTTCGTGAAAGCGCTGAGGAAAATCCACGTCAGTCCGATGACGCAGCCAGGAATTAAGCATTTCAAGAAGTTCTTTACATCAAATTTTAAGAGAGGATATCAATCTTTACCCGTACAAAATTCAAATTGCTCAAGAAATTAAACCACAAGATCATCAGAGTCGGATAACGTACGCTAATGCGATTTTAGATTTACGCAATGAAAATGAAGATTTTCACCAGATATTAAATTTGTAATTAAAATCGCAATAAATATATTTTCAAGTGTTACAAACCTTTTTTTATTTGATCCCCAAACAAAAACGTTATAGCCAAATAAAACCCCTCCAAGACTTCTGGGACACCCTTCATAACGAGTGATAAATGAAACTTCAAACTTTAAAATGAATTCCAGGCGGTTATCGTTAGTCTAAATATTTGGTAAAGTTTATGAATTTTTTTATTTTAATTTAGGACAACTTTCGAAGACCGTATAATTTATTTTTTTTCATTTGTCTCAAACACACTCGTTATTTCGTTCCCAAACTGGGTCTTTTCCATTCTATGGCCGCCACCCAAATTTATTGTGTCTGCGTGTTCGTTAAATGAATACCTTTAAGTACAATTCAGTATGTTTAAGTTAGAGAAAATCATTATTATTAAGAAAATAAAATTGGACGTTTTCCAGTTTATGTACCGTTTTCTACAGTACATTACATACAGCATAGTAAACATTTTTAGATTGAAATTATTTATTCAAGGACCATTCGGAAATGGTTAGGTTAGGTTAGGTTATCAAGAACTCATTTTTGATCTGAAAAGAAGCAAAAATAAATTATATGAAAAACGGTACACAAACTGGAAAAGGTCCATAAAATTTTTGGCTATTTAACCAGTTTTATTTTAGATTTTATTTTTGGAAATTGAAAATGTCATGAAATATTATATTCCATTGAATAAGTCTTTCCCTTTGTGTTTTTGCCTCCACATTGGTTAGGGTTAGGGTTAAGTTAGTTAGGATTGGTTAGGGTTAGTTGATAATGTAATGTCAGTATATCACTATTGTATTGTGGTTCATTTCAGCTTCATTTTCACTGAATCTTAATACACAAACGTTTCTGCAAGTTAAAATGTACTGAATAATAATAAAAGGTGAAGAGAAGTAGAATAATGTAGAGTCTATTCTATTTTAATGGCGGGCATAAGACGGAAAAGATCGCTCCAAGTTCACATGTAATGGGTGTAACAATGATTCGAGGAAGCTATAAACCTCGGAGTTTGTACTTCTTTACATTTCAACATTTGGATACTGCATGAAGTGGCAAATCTGAATCAAGCATCTGAACAATATTGAAAAATAATATTTATTAACATCGTAAGGAAAATGGCATATTATTGCTTAATTTTTAGTCTAAAATACGGAGGATCCTCTACGTTATGTTTGATTACAAAATAAAATCCATTTTTCCACATTACATAAGCTTTCTTACATATAATATTTATGGTAAGGTATTTTGTACCAAATACTTTTACCCACCTCAAACAATTAGAAAAATTGAAGTTACCGATACCAGTTTTGCAAGAAATGAAAACCAGTTGTCATTACACTTCGTAGTAAACTGAAAATTGTACTGTACTTACTTTCAAAAGTTCTGTATCATTAGAGGCACGAAAAATACCTCTACGTATGTAGTTAGCCTATCATTCTGGTCCATATTAACGACAGAAGTAAATACAAGCGCAAATACCTTGGGAACAAATATACCGTACTCTGCATTTTCGTTAAATTATAAACTTTTAACACTTAGCGCACGGATGGCGCACATTGTGTCATCCAGAAAACTTACGCTTGCACATATAAATACAAAAAAATTAAATGTAAAAACAACGTTATAAACTGAAAATGTACAGAGCAGGGGTTCCCAACGTTCATGTAGTCAAGGACACATTCGAATTTTAGAGAAAGAGCGGCGCCAATGCACTTTGACCTGTAATATATATATATATATAATGAAAATCAAAATGGAACAGAGAAGCCAAGTCACATATGTTATTCTTGCAAAATATTATGATACATTGAAACTTATTGTGGTTACAAACGGGAAAACATATTCACATCTCCGCTAATGTGAGCATTGGCACTGCATTTCATGAACAAACTTTTCATAATTTGCTTGCAATCGCGGGCAACTCTACAAGCGTCGGCGGGCGACATGGTGCCCGCGGGCACCGTGTTGGGGACTCTTGTATAGAGGCATGTCGCGCGGAGGCAGCGACTCACACGTCCTGTGTACAAGGGGTATAGCGACTGGGTAGTGGGCTCCGTGCGCTGAAGTGTTAATACAGCAAACTAAATCCTTCATCAAACAACTTTACAATGAAATCTGAATTACTATGAAGAATGTGTGCAAAAAATTTTGAAGACGGGTATAGGTCTTGGCGTACACTTAGTTGTAGAAAAGATTGTACATTGTGCAAAATATTTACTTTTTGGGAGTATTGTACAAACTTTATGTATAGTAACCATTTACTATTGACAATTTTTTTTTTAGCAGTTAGTCTACTAAAATCTCGCACAATTTATACCTAACTTACATAAGAGCAAATCTCAGCAATGAATAACTTAAACCTTTCGACTAATATCATATAAAATTAAGTACTTTACCTCTCGATATTTTCGAGTTTTTCATTTAAAAAATTTAACTGTAAAAAAAAAAGACTACCATTATAAACCCCAAACTTTAAAGTATTTCAAGGTAGACAGTCTCCGACAAACTTAATAATCGAGATTTTGCGAGACTGCATCAGCTAAGGATTTCTCCCAATTTCTTCCTCCTCTCTTCTTAAGAGAAATTCTTCTCCTTCAAAATCGCTACTCTTATGAGCCTTTATTAATCTGTACCTGGAAAAGAAAATAATTCCATTGGAAAAATGGTTATTCTCAGTCTTTCTAACAATGGTAAAAAGAACTCTGAAAATTATAGTGTATGGACTAATATGATATATACTCAAGTGCATAAAAACAAACCAGAAAAAATAACCAATAAGGTTATCTTGTTATTCATTTCTAAGACGCAGCTTACACTGAACAGCAATTAAGAAATCTTATTTTCTAAGCCTAAATCCCACCCTACTAAAAAAAGGACACATTTAAGCCTCCACTGAGAAGAAAGAATTGGTAAATCATAATCATGAAAAAGAAAAACTATGGTATTTGTCATTTACCATTACTTAATACTTATACAGACTATAGTGGATTTAATTATCCCAGAAGAGTTCCTTGTTCCATGCACGGTCTGTGTGTATCATAAAAAACCTCAGGGGACCATTCTGAGTTCATTCCCATCTTGAAGCGGACATGTTATGTGCCTTGAAAAGTGGACGCTCAATTCTGGCAGTTGAGGTTTAAGTTTTGGTTTTTGGCTAAAAATATAATAGTGACCTCTTTTTCTTTGACGTATTCAATCTGACGTGAAGGCAGCGAGTCTTTTGCTTATATTGAGGTTCTAAATGTAGCAGGGCTAGGCTGCTTTAAACCCTAGATCCATGTCCCAAAGCTGGATCCTGTCTGCTTTGCAGATAGCTGGTGAGGGAAGCTATATTTATGGGACCTCTTTGCGAGTGACCCGCTGCCCACGTCGGGCTAGCATCATGAAAAAGAAAAACTGAAAAAGAAAAATTGTTGAGATATTCTGGGTTTTTTTTTAACCCTATCAACCAGACAGCAGAAGCCTTATCAAGTGTGTTACTTAAAGAGCTCCAGACTTTAATTGGTGACTGTCCACACAAGCTCATTGCCCAAACTTACGATGATGCAGCTGCTCTAAGTGGAGTCAATAAAGGTGTGCAAACCAGAATAAAAGAAGTGTATAGCAATGCCCACTTTATCCACTGTTATGCACACCAACTGAACTTGATTTTGGAAAAGGCAACATCACAGAATACTAATGTTCGAGTATTTTTCAATAGCTTGTCAGGAATACCTGCATTTTTTTCTAAGTCTACACAAAGAATGGCTACATTGGAGAATATTGCTGGCCATCGAATTCCAAGGCCATCTGCAACACGTTGGAATTTCAAGAGCAGAACAGTCAATGCTGTGCATGAAATGAAAGATGCACTAAATGTTGCAGCACACTGGAAGCATCTAACTCAAGAGACACTGGATCTGCACCGCAGCTGGTATCAAAAGAATTGTGAATGATCCTGAATTCGAATTTTGGTTGGAATTTTTCTCCAAAGTAATGCCTCATGTTGACATCATGTTCTCTCAGCTTCAGTCTAGAAATATTGATGCAGCTAAGGCTAACGCCTCTTTAAAAGTTTTTAATTCGGCAGTTCAGAAGTTAAGAGATGAATGTGATGCCATAATGTCGCCTCCTGAGCAGGAGAGAAGAAAATTTAATAGAGATAGATCAGCTGCTGCAAAGGGGGTCTGTGACGTAATTTTGCTGCAGTGCAGAGAGAGATTCAGCTTTACTAATCATTTGGAAGCAAGCAAGTTACTTTTAGTGAATAATTTTCCAGTGTATGCCAAAAATTTCCCTCGTAATGAACTTGCACAAGCAGTTGCAGCCTATCCCTTGCTTGAAAATGACAAATTGAGAACTGAACCTACTGTATTGTAAACGAGATTTGTGTAAATCAGTCTCATAGACTTGTTGGAGATGATGAATGACAATCATCTACAGTCAACATTTTCAGACAGTCAAGTTGCTGAAAATTTTAATAACTCCAATGACAACGGCAGAAGCAGAAAGGTGCTTTTCAACTTTGATGAAGAGAATTAAAACTTTTTTGCGCAGTACCATGGTGAATGACAGACTGTCTGCTTTAGCAATGATATCCATTGAAAATAAAATGATAACAGAAATGAAGGATTTTAATGAAAAAGTAATAAACCATTTTGCTACATCGAAGAGCCGACGCACCGATTTTATTTTCAAGTAATACTACCATCACCACCTCAGCCATCCCTACAGCCACCACTACCACTCCCACCATCCCTCCTACCGCCACCACTACTACCATGCCCTGGAAATCCTTGGACATCAACTCATGCCTGAGGTAGGTCAAATTTGTGTACCCTACTCTTGTGTGAAGTTTGCAGTCCCTCCATTTTATTTTATCACGAGCCGCCACTGCCATCTTCCATGAATACACTTTGGTGAAGAGACAATTTCATTGGACTATTTGGGTAGCAGCCCCTCTTCCGGGATCTTCCGGCTAAATTAACAGCTCCTGTGCAAACCACCAGCTCTGTTCGTCTTTAGTCCAAATTGCATCTCCCAGCTAACAATTTTACGTAGATACAACGTTGTCACTAGGTTGCATTTTAGCACTGTGACGTAGATACAACGTAAATTTACGTGGATGCAACGTTGCCTCAACGCCTCAAGGAAAGAATTTGGTTCAACAAAGAATAATTTACAACGAAACTATATGCTATGGATGTAAAACCTTACGAGCAGACAACGTCCATGCTACGTACAAAAAATTACGTCAGAAATTTACTTGTACTTCACGAAAATAAAAACCCACTCTAATAGACAGAGTTTATTTCCACAACAGTTTCGATGCCCACTGGCATCCTCCTCGGGTGGATACAGAAAAACGAATGAAACAAAACAAGAGGGAAAAACAGTCCAGGGACCGACCGTTAAGAAATTCGCACCTAGGTTAGATCCCGTTCTCCCGACACCGGAAGGGCATTTTCATTAAAGGGACCCGCTTATAAGTACATTCGCACAAATTTAAAACTATCTTCCTGTTCTAAACATACAGATTCTATTATTTTTTTACATAATTATTACATTTATTATTAAATTTATTACATTTAATATTGCATTATTATTTATTACAGAAATTATAAATTTATTATTACATGTAAATGCAATAATAAATGCAGTAATTATGTCAAAATATTAGAATCTGTATGTGTAGAACAAGTAGTGTGTTTTAATTTGTGCGAATATACTTATAAGCGGGACCCTGTGATAAAATGCCCTTCCGGTGGAGAACGGTATCTAACCTAGGTGCGAATTTCTCAATGGTCTCTGGATTGTTTCCTTCTCGCCTTTTTCATTTGTTTTTCGGTATATAAGTTCTGTATAATAAACAACAATGTAATAATAAATTTATAATTTCTGTAATAAATAATAATGCAATATTAAATGTAATAAATTTAATAATAAATTTAATAATAAATTTAATAATTATGTAAAAAAAAAAAATAGAATCTGTATGTATGTATAGAACAGGAAGATAGTTTTAAATTTGTGCGAATGTATTTATAAGCGGGTCCCTTTAATGAAAATGCCCTTCCGGTGTCGGGAGAACGGGATCTAACCTAGGTGCGAATTTCTTAACGGTCGATCCCTGGACTGTTTTTGCCTCTTGTTTTGGTTCATTCGTTTTTCTGTATCCACCCGAGGAGGATGCCAGTGGGCATCGAAACTGTTGTGGAAATAAATTGTCTATTAGAGTGGGGTTTTATTTTCATATTTTGACCTTCACGTAGAAAAAGGTTTTTGGCATTTATTGTACTTCACGTATATAGAACGTCATTATGCAACGTTGTATCAACGTTGCAATATAATGTTTAAGTTTTACGTTGTGACTACGTCAGTACAACGTCAATTTCTGACATGACCAAGATTCAACCAGGATACAACGTTGTATTTACGTAGTGTGTTTGCTGGGCCTACACCATTATAGAAAATCTTCCACGTTTTACTTTAGCTTGTAGACATCATATCCACACACGTTCACTGTCTGAAAATGAAGCAAACCGAGAGGCATCAGAGATGATTGCGGTGTTCCAAAAGACAATCGGGTTTAAACATGGATGCTGCCTAGTGCTTCCAACGGGCAATGTTGCGAGGGGTGAACATAGGTTTCCTTCTAGCTGCTCTGCAACAGTAGCTCATGTCGTAAAAACATCGTTTGACGGTCCTACAGCTAACCGTAACTTGAACAGCCAATTCAGCCTATTTGGCGAAGGTTCGTTTGTATGTGTGTTCCGACAGCACGGAGTGTTCTTTCAGATGAATCTGGACGACTAGGACGATCAGCAACTGTTGTTTTCCGAGTGTTCTTGAACAGCACAATAACTTAATTGTTGATAATGGAATGCAAAAACTTCACGAAATTTCCCTTTGACTTTGCTCTGCTTCTCAAAGTCCAATAATTCGACCTCCCGTGAAATCTGTCAATTCCCGGCAACCTTTTCCTAGCGACATTGTGAAATAAGTATACGATACTAATTTATCTTTGATAGGTAACTTACTTTGGCAACTTTATTTCATCAGATATTATTTTTTTAACAAACTTAAGTTTAAGGACAATAATTGTGTATTTATTTTTATGAACGACAGTGTATAAGCATGATAAACAATTTCTAAACACAATACCTTGCATAAATACAGTATACAGATACTTTGGAAACACTTGTGATATACTATATCTACATTAACTCACGAATCTTGACTAATATCTGAAATCACCCGACAGACAACTTTATAATGATTAACATTATGCATATTACATTTAACCTTCCATTCAAACCAGAGTCCATCTACATATAACAAAATGTAAACAATAAATGTGTGTATATAGCCTAGGTTGTAAACTAAGTCGGGAAAACACTTAATATTAAATGATGTACTGAAACTGTTTAAAAATTTCTTTCTTATTTCAGAATGTTTGTGGTCAAAGTGGTAGTAGGAATGGCAAGATGGCAGTAAGCCATCTATTCAGATCCTTAGGAAGGTTACAATGAATTTTGCTTCTAGGTACACAGTTGGACCTAGAACTACTGCAATTCTGTTTAATGCACTTCATTACCTGTACATAACTTTGCTATATCAATGAAACTAAAGTTGAAATAACCAGGATGGACTGCAAGTCTGGTAACAAGAGTGAAGTGGGACGAAGTTTTGATTTGTAACTGTTAATATATATAGTACTGAAGAACTTCTCCCCCCCCTCCAGCATATTATATAAAAACTTAATATTAGCTACTTTTTCAGATTAATATGAAAAGTTTCTAAGACCAGACCAGTTCTCTCAGTATAAACCAAATTAAATACGATAAAAATGTTATTATCTAGCTATATTAGGCTATGTACAGAAATTCAGGTCATAAACCACTTGACTTTTTATAGGATGTAAAACTTTACTAGTCAGACAGTTTGGAGACAGATTCCATAGAGCCCTGATTACCAACCTAACTTAATATATTACCAAGCTATTATGGACTGTCTTTGAACTGTGTCTGGATAGTAAAATTGTTTTGCCTTGTAATATAAATTTTTTAAACTGAAGCTCTACCCGGCTTGCCTTGACCTAGGAAACAGTTGTGGAATAGTTTCTAACAAGCGGTAGCTCGCTATCGCCCTCCGGGAAGGTAGCAGTATATGTCACAGCTAGCTGTAAATGTATATTGGTACTTACGTATTATCGGGACTACCAAACTGTTTATTACAGGGCTGTGGAGTCGGAGTCGGAAGCAATTTTGGTGGTGCTGGAGTCGGAGTCGGTAAAAATGTACCGACTCCGACCTCAATATAAATTTTAATAAAATATGTTTTTGTGTGTGATATCACTGGCAGCAGGGCCGGCGCTAGGAAGTGCGGGGCCCAATTAGAAAATTGTTAGCGCCTAGCGGGGCCCTCTACCCGTTGTCGTTTCAAAGTTGGAGTGACAAGAAATTTCGCTAGAGCACCTCTTTGTTTTTCATTTTCAGCTGCCTTAGCCTTGGCCAGTGCTCGTTTCTGATTGCCGCTCAAATACTTTCGCCCTTTGTCTCTTATCTCTGCTTGTGCTTGCCATGATGACGATGATGTAAGGGCTTTTTCAATTACTTTTCTTTTAAAAAAGCTAAACGGCGACGATAAACTGAAATTACAAAACAAAAAACAAAATCATTCACAATAAAGACTCCCTGGCACTGAAAAATAATAAAGATGTGCATGTATGCATCTAATGATTAAAGCAAAAGATTTCATGATTTTTAAAAGCCTGGGAGTAAGAAGAAAAGCGCAGGGGGCAAAAGAACAAGCTCTAGTAAATAGAAATGTAAATGCTCTCTATGATAATGAGGCAAAAACTAGTTAATTTAATATGTAGGATCTACTTACCACCACGTTTCTCTGTTACATGCAGGCTTAAGCAGGGGTGCAGTGCCAATTTTATAGGTGCCGGAGCTCTGGTGGGCCTGACAAAAGCCTGCCATTTCCTATCCTGTTTCTATATATGCCACACGATGACTAAGTATTTCGTGTTTGCACTCACTCACTAAACTGTTGATAATTAATGGACACAATTTTTTTGTTGCTTGTTATGGTAATTCCTCCAAACTTCCTCTTGCAGAGGTGCCGGAGCGGCGCTCCGGTGAGCTCCGGCAGCACTGCACCCCTGGGCTTAAGACACTTCAAGTTTGCAGTTTGGACATATAAACAATTTGGACATATTTTACAAACAACACAACTTTACATTCCAAGCTTTATGTTATATAATCTCATTAACAGCGCTCTTTCTGTGTTGAGGGTTTGAATATCGTCCACAAATTACCTTTTTTTTAAAAAAGCTAAACGGCGACGATAAACTGAAATTACAAAACAAATAAACAAACGATTAGCAATAAAACATTGAAACATAGATATACGAGGACGGACTGAATAGTTTCACTGCCTTCACAGTAACAAGAAACTTCGTGCACACTGGACACTCATTAATTCATCATAGCGTCCCCCACTCGAGCGCGTGCGCGGGGCCCAATTTGAACAAATCGGTCTAATCGGCTTAAAACCGGCCCTGACTGGCAGCTATGGTGGTTAAACCACTTAAATAATAAACACAATGTTTTCCATTTCAGACACTAATGCCATTAATTCATTTTTTCTTTTCAGATAATATTTTTTATTTTTAATGCTCATTTAATTTCGAATTCTTTCTAAATTTCATAAGTTTTTAACTTTCAAGTCTAAAACCCCTTTCACAGTGGCAAAGACACTTCCAACAAAGTCTGCAGTTTTTTAATATTTTACAATAACCACAGATGGGAAACATTTCGTGTGTCTGTATGATAGATGATGATGATGAAAAATTATGTGAAGCAAAAATCAGTGGTTTTACTGGCTCTGATAAAAATGCACCAACCAGAGCATCAAATTTGAAAAGACATTTGCAGTGTTTCCATCCCAAAATTTTAGAAGTTGTCATTGAGAAAGATAGTAATAAAAACCTTCCAACTACTTCAAAGTTAACAAAAGATCAGAAATCTACTGAACGACAAGCACCACTTACAAGATTCTTTACTACAGACAAAGTTACCGTAACAATGACCACAGATGATGATGCTTCACGTGGTGGTGATGAAATGCCTCTTGTGTAATTATCATCATAACAGATTTAGAATTAATATACCTTCGGGGTCGGAGTCGGTTTTTTTTTATGTGCCGACTCCACAGCCCTGGTTTATTATGTATTTTTGCTCTCGTCATTTTCGTTTTCAAAGTACCTACATTCTGTCAATAACATTCACTCGTAATAGACATTAAATAGTTCGTGCTCGGCCGCGGAGTGACCTAGGATCGGGAAACTTGACAGAGCACATCGGCTATCAATTGGTAGTGGTTGCAGAATTTCCTGATGTGCCGTTTAGTCTGTGCACGGTTCCGAAGCACGCACGCGCACACACATTTTAGCTCAATAGTATATAGGAAGCCTATAATTAAGTATAAGAATGAAGTTAAGCCAGCCTGCAATTTTTTTTTAACCAGATTTGAACATGAAATTACAGTTCAAGTTTTTGAGAACTTTCATTCAGAGATGATACATCTAATTTTAAGATTCGTGTGTACCGTAATGAATAAAAAAATTAACAAATTTCTGAGTTTACTTAAGCAAAGGCACCATACTTTTACTTTTTTAGTCTCCATATCTTTACCATTAAATTTTCAGATCCCTTAACAATCCCTTCTAACATTAAGTTACAAAGTCTGACATCCTTAGCTTTGCAGGCAGCACAGGCCTGTGTGTGGAATCTTGAACTTGCATTTGGGCCTAAAGTCCACAGACCAAATATGGTGTATCACTTTTCAGATTAACAATATTTGGAGTCCTTTCGCTATAGTACTCTCTTCAGAATATGTGGTGTGTGTGTGTGTGTGTGTGTGTGTGTGTGTGTGTCAGTGGTGGGCGCGGTACCAAAATTTGGGTGCGCGTTACGCGGTACTGCGGTACCTCAGCATGCCAAGTGCGTTACGCGGTACTGCGGTACTTTTTCAGGTCCCCCTGGTGCGTTCCGCGGTACTGCGGTACTGCACACAAGAACAACACAAGTAATAGCACATATTTTCAGAAATTGCATATCGGCAATTTCGCACCTAAACTTTCTGCCATAATGGCTAAAAATCGATCTTTGTCACAGAAATGTAACACACGTGCAACCGGCTCAAAAGCAAGCACTGCACTGAGGCGTTGTGATAGGATGGCAACGTAACATGTTCTGAACGAAAACTTAACGTGTCTAGAGTTAGGCTGATGCAACACACGCAGCATTCGTCTTACTGTACTCCTGTAATAAGGTTTACTTCAAAAAAAGTGTTAATTTTTTGAAAAGTCGTGTTTGTCGGTACCGCGGAAAGTACCGCGGGAAATTTGAATGCGGTAGCGGTACTGCTGTACTTTCAGCGATCCTTTGCGGTACTGCGTTATGCGGTACCGGTTTGGTAGTGCGGTAGTACCGCAGTACCGCAAAAAATACCGCAAGTGCCCAGCTTTGGTGTGTGTGTGTGTGTGTGTGTGTGTCACTTCTGCCAGGCCTCAGTAAGATCCCAGATAGTTTATAATTACTAACCAACAGATCCATGACAGATCAACCAACAAAAATGAAAATTAACACCATCACCTCTTCGATTTTGCTGTAATTTGGTCGTGGTTGGTTTTGGGTAAAGAACAAGAATTTTCAAATATTAGCTCAATCCGACCAATAGGCCATGAGTTATGGCCAAGGTCATTTTGAGGTCATCAGTTGACCTCTCTATATTCAAATTGCCATAGCTGGCCTCCTATTAGTCCTGGACCTATATACGTATATATATTTGGAATCAGCATGATCTGTAGATTCTAAAAATACCATCTATTTTGATGTAGGTTGAAAAAAATAAAAATTACATTGAAATGATTTATAAAGGTCATATTTTGCCCTCTCGGATACTGAATTTCAGAAAAAGTTGTAAATGTCAAAAATGTTGCCCCATCATTGTTTTATTATTATAAGCTTAGAAAAGTTTGTGTATGCACCATTTTAAATGATAAAACTAAATTTGAGTAAAGTCAACCACGAGACTCATCAGACAACTTTCATTGAATGGGCAGTAATTATTGGGGACGCTCCCCTTTAATAAAAACAAAGTTCAAATACAAAATAGACATGCATTATTAAGCGAAAATGTACTTAATGAAGCAAAAAATCTAAGTTTTTTCCTTATATATATATATATCTTACATTCACGAATTATGTATATGGTACCTATTAAGATACTGAGCTTAGCCTACTGTACATTTCAGTACTCTTTGTTGGGAGAAATGCTCCATCTGTTCTGGAGGAAAAATGTATTGGATCCGTGTTCCCCCTCGTAGGCGAGCCTGAATTTCACCCAGGATATTTTCTCCTGATACAGGACAAATGTCATCTTTAATTGGAAAGGTTAAGCAGGAATCTTATTACACAGTCTTCATATTGTGCATCATATTCCTCCACAAGCCCAAACCAGAGTTCATTGTCATAAATGCATCCGACTTTTACTTTGTCAGGTGGGTTCTCTTCAAAAATGTTGACAGTTTCATTTCCGATTCCTTGAATCCTCTTGAGCTCTCCTTTACCTTGGGAAATAGGGTACACCATTATTGTAACTGTAAACATGGGACAAAATCTGTGCAATTTTAAGGTCCCTACGATTGCACATCCATCAGAAAAATAATGAATTTTTGTTAGATATTGGTGTTTTGTACAAAGAGTAGGTATCAGCTCTTCGAGGAAAGAATACATTGACAGTATTGTGTTTTAGGGAATCCGAAATAAATCAATAACTCTCATGGTGAAGATTCCCAGACTGTTTCCAATAGAAAAGAAATAGGTGTACTGTGCACTGAATTTTCCCAGTGGAAACTTTCAGCAGCATCCTGAACAATAAATGAATACTCTATAAAACCCCCCGTCAAACATCATTCATCTAATGGTAAACTATCCTTAAGATTTTTGAAATACTCTGACATTTACTGATAAATGCCTTGTTAGACCAGCAATCCTATTACTCAATGAATCTACAAAATCATTGATGTTTTCAACTATTTCTGTGATAGTGCAACGGTCTACTGTGACCCACTGTTTATAGCGAATCTCTGAGTGAAGCCAATTCTCTACTACATCTAATCCTTCTAGGAAAGCCTTCACACCCTGCTGCCGTGGGCATTCTTGACATATATGCATCATAAGCCTCATTGCTGATATCACACACTGAAAGCCCCCAAAGTTTCTTGTAGTCCAGCCCCTTCACTCCCAAAGCCCCTAAGCTGCAATTTAGGATTTTGATGGTATGTACATACACAAACTGAATGCGTACCACTACTACCAGCGAGGACACACCACAGAGGACGCAGACTCGCAAAACTGCTAAACCCAATTTTGGGATTATTTGAATCTTTGGCGAATTCTTCATAGAGTTCTCTCAAATTGCAAAGCAATAAAACGCTTTTGCATTTTCACTTTTTCCCCATCATTCCTAATGACTGCAATCTTTAATTCCTGGACATTGGCGACTACATTCATCAGACTTTAGAAATTTTTCACAATCTCCTTTCTCATTTGAAATTACTTTACACTTACTCATTGATGGTATTTCAGGAAGTATTCATGTTGCTTCTTAAAATGGCGGCTTTTCTTTACCATGTGGGTAGAGGTTTTAAAAAATGTTGAAGTTTTCTCTAGTGTGAATGGTGACAGTGTGAGAATTTGCAGGTTTAGCTTATAGTTGTTTGTTGTATTGTATTTATCCTTGAGCTCCCTCATGAGACATTCATACCTGAAAAAAAAAAGAAGAGAAAAGGCACTAGAAAAGGGAGAAACAGCGGACTACAGGTGAGAAGTCACCTAAAGCTCAGATAGGATGCGAGATTGGGGAGGAAAAGACGGTCAAGCGAAAAGAGAGGCTCTCAGCGAGCATAAGGCGTAAACGTTCGGGAGGGGGAAATCAGAAAGGAAGGAAGCGCGACGACGTACTGACGACAGGGTGGGGCATTCCACAAGGAGTGAGACGGTGTGAGGGGCGACTGGCAGGAGGCGCAACGAGGAGCCTCCTGCCGGAACATAAGATAGCCGTGCGTGAGGCGCGTATGGCCGATGCGAAGCCGCGCAAGACGACCTCTTTGTGTCTGGAGCGGTGGAAAGAGGACACCCAATATGACAGACGGGGGCGGATGGACCAGAGTTTATTTCCGGTGGCATCGTCCCAGGACTGTTGCCACATGCGGTCGTAAAAGGAACGAAAGACCTGCACATAGTCTGAGAAGGGGAGCGCGGGGGTAGGGAGGCAGCGAGGCGGCGGACCGGCTATGCGGTCCGCCGCCTCATTACCAGAAACACCAACATGGGCAGGAACCCAGGAGAAGGTGACCCGGATCCGGTGAACGGTGTGCAGGACATGGTACTCCTGTTCAATAAGGCGTACGAGGGGGTCCGGGGAATCAGCGCTCGAGCGCCTGAAGGGCGCTCAGCGAGTCCGAAAAAATGGTACAGGAGGACCGCGAACAACCCGATACCAGACGGAGGGCTTCCAGAAGGGCAAAGAGCTCCGCGGAAAAGATGGAGGCCTGAACCGGCAGGGGGATACCCCGGGAGGTAGGTGACAATGACGGAGAGAAGACGGCGGCCGCGACACCTGCAGGGGAGCGCGAGCCGTCGGTGTAGACGGGAACGTCATCCGAATGGACGGAAGATGGGCCAGAAAGAAGACCGGAGGACGGCAGGAGGAGACTCCTACGCAGGCCACGGAGCGCCTGGCAACGGCAGATAGGGGTGGTCCGCCAGGGGGGCGACAGATCGAAGGAGAACGGCAGAATAGAGGGTGGGGGGATCCCCAGGGACGAGAAAATCTCGGCCAGAGAGGCAGCGAAATGCCACGTGTCAGGCCGGGATAGCGCCTGGGAGATCGCGGAGAAGAGTAGGGACATCGGAAGGCGGCAGATGCGAAGATAACACTTCGCCATGAGAAGGCCCCGGCGAAGGGGCAGCGGGGGGTGTCCACAGTCCACCTGAAGACTAGCGACAGGGGACGAGCGGAAGGCACCCGACGCCAGGCGAAGGCCACGGTGGAGAAGAGGATCCAGCATACGGAGTGCCGGAGAGGAGGCGGCGAGCTGTAGACCACACAGCCGTAGTCGACACGGGATTGCACCAGGGAGGTGTACAGGCGCAGCAGAGTACGCCTGTCCGCCCCCAGTCGTGGGGACAGATGACCCAAAAGGGAGAGGGTGCGACGAGATGTTTGCCGCAACCGCCTAAGGTGTGGAACCCAACCGAAAAATCCGTCGAGGGTCATACCCAGGAATCTAACGGATGGACGAGGGGTGCCGGCAAGGGTAAGGGCGAAGGTATGCGACAGACGGAGGCGCCGAGGACGGAAAAGCATACTGGAAGACTTAGAGGGTGAGAAAGCATAGCCAACCGAGGACGCCCAGCGAACCACCGCGTTGATGGCTAGCTGGAGCCGACGTTCAGCCAAAGACGGGAGGCGGCCAGAGCAATAGATAGCCAGGTCATCGGATAGAGGGAGCTACGAACGGACGTAGGCAGGACCGTAGCGACTGTGTTTATCACGAGTGAGAAACACAAGACGCTAAGGACACTACCCTGAGGGACACCCTCCTCCAACGGAAAGCGGTCAGAGAGGGTAGAACCGATGCGGACGCGGAAAGAACGGGCGGACAAGAAGTTATAAATAAAGGAAGGGAGAAAGCCTACGAAACCCAGGGAGCGTAAGCAGTCGAAGACCGCGCTCCGCCGGGTAGTATCGTAGGCCTTCTGGAGGTCGAAAAAAGACGGCGAGTACAAATTGACGCCGGGAGAAAGCCTCCTGCACGTCATGGCTAAGGAGGAGGGGGTCGGTAGTAGACCGGAAGCGCCGGAAACCAGCCTGGGTAGCAGGGTAGGTCACTCGCCTCCAAGGTAAAGGACAGCCGCGAGGCGACCATCGCCTCCATCACCTTGCAGGCACAGCATGTTAGGGAAATGGGGCGATAGTTCGACGGGAGTGAGGGGTCTTTATCGGGCTTCGGGATGGGGACGACGATGGACTCACGCCATCGGTCCGGAAATGAACCCTCCAACCAAATCCGGTTATAGAGGTCCAGTAGAAAGCTGAGAGCAGAGGGGTGGAGGTGCAGTAACAAGTCATAGGGGATATTATCGGGGCCGGGGCGGAGGAGAGTCGGGGGAGGAGGGCCTCCCGAAGCTCTGTCATGTGGAAGAGGTGATTATAGGGGTCATCCCTATGAGGTGGAAATTCCGGTGGGTCGCGGCGGGAGTGGGGGGAATCGGAACTGGAGATGGCTGCGAAGTGCGCCGCGAGTGCGTTCGCGACGGCCTCCGGATCGGACACGAACTCGTCGTCCCCGACCCGAAGCACCGGGGGTCGAGGGGGGACACGGGTCCCCTCAAAGCTACGCACCTTGCGCCAAACAGTCGAGGGGGCGGTTCGAGGAGGAGATCACGGACACGTAACTCCGCCAGGAGGTACGCCGGGCTAGTTTCAAGACCCGACGGGCCACTGCCTTCAGGCGCTGAAAACGCCATCTTATGCCGGCTGGCGGGTCCGGTAGAAGCGACGGCCAGCACGGCGCTCCTCGCTACTGAGGCACGGGCGCACTCTGGGGTCCACCATGGGACGCTGCGCGGCCTGGGGGAACCTGAGGTACGGGATGCAACTGGTGGCAGCCGAGAGGATCTTGCTTTCGAGAAAGGCGAGGGCCTCACTAACGGAGTGAAAGGCAGGAATGGACGGCGAGATCGCCGTGCACCTCGTGTATGAGGCCCATTTCGCTCGGGCGAACAGAGGTAGGGGGGAGGAGACGGGTTGGGGTAAGACACACAGGGAAATGGTCACTGCCGGAAGAATCCGGCAGGACCTCCCAGGTGAACTCCGTCACGATATCGAGGGAAACCAGGAAAGATCAATACAGGTGAAACTGTCATGGGCCGAGTGGAGGCAGGTTGGGAGCCATCGTTCAGAAAGGTGAACTCTAGCTCGTCCATAAGGGAGAGAAGGGTCCCGGAGAGAAAGGTGGAGCAAAACGTCCCCCAGGCCGGGTCCCGACTGTTGAAGTCCCCGAAGCAGGAAAGGGCGGGGAAGCTGCAGAATAGGTCACGGAGAGAATCGGGTGGAGGGCGTACGTTAGGGGAGAGGTAAAGAGAGCAGACCGTGAGCTGACGCCACAAAGAAAGGCGCACGGCCACAGCTTGCAAGACAGTACGGAGCGGGAGGGGGCGGAAAGGGACGGAGCGGTGCACGAAGACCGCGGAGCCCCCCCTACCCGCCCCATCGAGAGGCGGGAAGTGAGCCGCAGTAGCCGGACACTCGAGGGAGGGAACGGGAGCCCAGTATCGTCCTCCTGAAGGCAGAAAACACGCGGACACCTGGAGGCCAGGAGAGAAGAGAGACTCTCGAGGCCTGCCAGGAGCCCGCGGATGTTCCACTGCAGGAGCGAAGTATATGGAGGGGTAGAAAGTCTGCGAAACGGATGGTTATGGGGTGGGTGGGGCCGATCGGGCGGCCCGAGATTAAAGAGGGAATCGGAAAGCCCCGGAGTTCAACGAGGGACGCCGAACGAGGGCGAAGGCGAGGGTCACCCCGACGAAGGGGCGATGTGGAACCAGACGCCGGCAAGTCCTCCAGAAGAGGGTCTCCCGGACGTCCGGGGGAGAGCGATGCAGAGAAGGGGATGTGAGAGGTATCCAGAAAGCCCTCCTTCACCGGAGGTGCGGGGGAGGCAGGACTACGAGGGGGAGTGGAAAATAATACTCACCCAGAGGCATTGGCAGGTCGAGGAGAGAGATGGGGCGGTCAAGCGCGGGGGCGTGCACGTCCCACCCACGCCGACCAGGCGGGCGTTCCCCTCCAGTGGGTCCATCGACCGGGCCGGAGGGGTGTACCTCAGCCCCCACCACGAGGGCCGTCGGGGACCCCAGGGGGGAGCGTGCATAACGGTTGCGCAGGGGGACGGTGAGGACACCGGGGCGGTAGGCGAAGGGGGCGTTTGTGTTTGGGAGAGGAAGGTGATGCGAGGCTTATGGCTTCGAACCTTTCGGGGTCACCACTGGCGCGGAGCTTGCGGCCCTACCCTCCGTCGTGCGGCCCGCATGGGTGGACGGCGGGTCACGATCCGGAATGGGGGTGGCCGAAGGCGCCGGTGGAGAGGGGGCAGGGGGGGTTGCCGACGAAGCATCGGCGTTCGCGGAGGGAGCACGTGGGGACGCGCTGGTAGTACGGGGAGCCGCGGTAGGAGTCCGCTGGGCGGCAGAGGATGGGACTGGGAGTAGCGGACACGGTGGGTGGAGGCGCGTTGGGAACCGCCGGTGAGTACGGGGTCCGGGCCCGGCGGCGGCCGGGAACGGAGCCTCGGCGTACGAGGCACCACGCCGGGCCTCGCAGCCACGCAACGGTCCCGCGCCTCCCGAGCGCTGAGAAACTCTGATGAACAGAGGGCCCGAACCTCCCTCTCAAAGAGGAAGGACGGGCAAGAGCGGGATGAAGCAGGGTGTGGTCCATGGCAGTTGGTGCAGGAGGCGGAAGCAGTACAGGGCAAGGGTGGGGAGGGCCGCCGCAGCGGACACACAACGGGGCCGGCTGACGGCAGGAGCTGCTCACGTGGCCAAACCTATTGCACTGAAAACAGCGCGTAGGATCTGGCACGTATGGTCGTACTGAGAATTCGCACGCTCGTCTCTCACCAAAGCCCAGAATACCGAAAACGGGGGGCACCAGTGAGTCGAAAGTGAGGAGCAGGCGAGGAGAAGGGGCGGTTGGGGATCGCGATCTGTCGGGAAAGCGGTACACCCTCAACACCCTGGGAGGCGAGGTCAATCTGGAGGTCTTCCACCGGGATAGGTAGAAGACGAGCAGCGTAGATTGTGCCCTGGCACTGATTGAGGCGGGGGTGGGGGGACACTGTGATCCCGCAGCCCAGGACATTGGGGATAGCGAGCAGAGAGGTGGTTTCGACAGAGGAACGCGACCTTATCAGAATGGAGCCATCCCTCTGAGGCCGAAGGTCAAAACGAGCCGTCCCCGTCACCCCATGGATCGCTCGAAAGAGGCGTTCATGGTTAGTGGGAGGGGCTTGGAGGAGGAAGGGCGGAGGACGAGGAACTTGTCCACCGTCCTAAGGCCGAGCGAAGCCGTCGGGCCAAACACCACCGGTACTTCGAGGGGATGGGGAGACGAGAAAGGCGGACGGCGACGTCGGGTCCCACGTCCCGCAGGGGCCGAGGGGGCCGGGGGCGATGAGGCCCGACCGGAGTGGGAGGCGACCGGGGCCGCGGGCTTCCCACCTGAGGGCGAAAAAGTAGGTGGGTCCCTATCGGGACGTGGAATATGGGGGGATCCAGGGGTCGGGGGGTCCACTGCAGGTCCATCCGCCACTGGCGGGGGTCGGGCAGCGGCGCCACGAGCCTGGGAAGAGGAGGTGTCGGCAAGAAGAGCAGACGGGGTGGGCGAGGGCTGCCGACTGCCCTTACCAGACCCAAGGTCCAAAGAGGTAGTCAGAGGGAGGTCAGATGCACAAGCCGGGTCGTCAACGAGGTCATTAGATTTGTAAGTGTTTCCATAAAGAAAATATTATTGTTGTTTCGCGCCCGGGGCCGCGGGGAACCGATTACCCGGGGCCCAAGGGGACCAAGCGCATGCCGGCGGGGGATGGTGCCTCGTCCCATGTAGGTACCCCCGTTTCAAAAGGGCCCTTGCAGCGTCGATAGTTCTCCCCCGCCGGCAGCAAAGACCAAGGCCCCCCAGGGTCCCAGGCCTGGGCACCCTACCAGCCAACTTAGTCCAGCCCCGGCCATGGGAGCGAGACCCCAGCGACCAGCCCCGGCAGCCCACGGGGCGCGCGAAGTGAACAGAGGGGGCAAGGAAGAGGGGAAAGAGGGGAAGAGGGGGCTGTAGGATAGCAGGGTATGCTAAAAGTCCACTTCGCAACCGGGCGGGGGACCCGGCAGGGCCCCCGGCCGACCCCCCTCGCCACATGGAGGCAGGAGCCCGCGGGCGATCCACCCCAGAAAGACCGACCGCGGGGGAGGGGGATATATATATATATATATATATATATATATATATATATATATATATATATATATATATACAGGGTGTCCCAGAATTAACTATCTATTTCAATGAAATCGGACAAATTTTTTAAAAACACACTTTTATTTATGTTTATCATGTTTAATGTGTTAAAAATGTATAAATTTCTAAAAAAAATTCATAATTTTATTTTCAGAATTTTTTCATAGTTTTTCATAGTTTTATTTTTAGAATGGCAAAGAGACTCTCCAAAAGTTAACGTGTGGCTTGGAATGACCAAATCCAAAATTTATGGCCCATTCTTCTTTGCGGAAGCAACTGTAACAGGTACCGTCTACCTTGATATGCTTCAGCAGTTTCTCGAACCACAGCTTCTTGATGATGGCATTCTTGATAATGTGTTTCAACAAGATGGAGCACCATGTCATTATGCTCTAATTGTTCGAGAATACCTCAACAGACGCCTTCCGAATCGGTGGATTGGACGTGGAGGACCTCGACCTTGGCCTCCGCGTTCTCCGGATTTGACACCCCTGGATTTCTTTGCATGGGGTTTCATAAAAACAGGTTTATCGCCAAAAGATCAATAGTTTAGCTGAACTTAAAGAACGCATCCAGTTGGCAGTGCGGGAGATAACACCTGAAATGCTTCAAAATGTGTTTCGCAGCGCTGAGGATAGATTTGAAATTTGCAGAGATACAGACGGTGCACATGTTGAAACTTCTCAATAAAGTTTTGACTTATGATTTATAAATCTATTTGTTTTTGTATCATAATTTAGTAATAAACAAAATTATGTCAGTTTTTATTAAATTTGTCCGATTTCATTGAAATAGATAGTTAATTCTGGGACACTGTGTATAAAGAACGAAGCTTGTGTAAAGAACGTTACCCCATTTTTCATTTGTTCGTTATCCCTCCTCATCTTGTGCGGAACGTTCTTCTACACAAGCGTCGTTCTTTACATTAATTATACTGTTGTTTGCAGTTAAAATGTATATATGTGCGGCATGCGGAAGGTCCCCCTCAGGGCATTGGTTTCTGCTCGTATGTAGGAGAATTACGACTTCTGATTAATCGAGGCCCATGGTGTAGTGGATAGCATATCTGACCGGCAATCGGAAGATCCCGGGTTCGATTCCCGGGTGGTTACCTCATTTTTCATTTGTTCATTCTCCCTCCTCATCTTGTGCGGAACGTTCTTCTACACAAGCGTCGTTCTTTACATTAATTATACTGTGGGTGTTTACACACATTTTAACTTCATATATATATATATATAATATATATATATATATATATATATATATATACAGGGTGCGCCGTAAGTTTCCATACATAGGAAAAATTAAACGTTTGTTTTTACGTTTCAGATACCCTAAGAATATGCGTTTGACGTAAGATCTTGTTTACTGATGAAGCAAATTTTTACGTCAATGGAGAGGTTAATCGGCAAAACATACGTTATTGGAGTAATGCTAACCCTAACTGGCTGAGTCCGACGAAGATGCAAGGTGCCGGGAAAGTGATGGTGTGGGCCGGGATATGGGGTGACAGAATTATTGGACCAATTTTTGTCAGTGGAAATCTTAATGCCGAAAGGTATCTTAACATGTTGCAAGAAGAGATTTTCCCATCCCTGCTAAACGAGGAAGGTAACTTCCCAGTTTACTTCCAGCAAGATGGAGCTCCACCTCATTATGGTCTTCACGTGCGTCGGTATTTGGATTGGTCGGCGTGGTCCTGTGGAGTGCCTCCCAGATCCCCAGATCTCACCCCCCTTGATTTCTATCTTTGGGGGCACTTGAAGGCCATGGTGTATCAGGAAAAGATACGAGACATAAATCATCTAAAGGAACGTATCACCAACGCCATTACAAGCATAACGTCAACTGTGCTAATGCGTGTTCATCAACAGTGGGGAACACGTATTGAAATGTGTTTTCAAAACAATGGCAACCATGTAGAGCATATTATATAAATAAAAATGGTTGTCCATAAAAAAATGTTTATTTTCCTATGTATGGAAACTTACGGCCCACCCTGTATATATATATAATACAATGCAGCTACATGTATATACATCTGATATGCCTATAATATAATAGCCTATAGAGTTCTACCTACTACTTAGAAGTATGTACCTATATCTTATCTGCTTAAGGTTGCACTTACATGTTTTTATTGGACTTTCATCCAAATGAGGGAGTATAGTGTCTTGAAGTAAATCCTTATAAGGATGTACATTGTACATCCAGATATATCATCATGCTTGATGCCAGCAATTTTCTTTTGGATTAGGGATGCTTGCGGTTGAAGAGTCACTGGAATTCT
The DNA here is from genome assembly GCA_023014485.1 of Bathynomus jamesi. Classification (NCBI taxonomy): domain Eukaryota; kingdom Metazoa; phylum Arthropoda; class Malacostraca; order Isopoda; family Cirolanidae; genus Bathynomus; species Bathynomus jamesi. The sequence goes on along the minus strand of JAJOZX010010299.1, from coordinate 46,167 downwards.
CACTGGTTTCTGCAGACATACCTTGTTTTCATATTTCTTGAAGAACAGCCGATTTCTTTGACATTATTTGAAACAATTGGAGCAGAGCATTTATTTTCATTCAATATTCCATGGCTTTTATAAATTAAAGCAGCATTAACACACCTTCGGCAAGTGAAAATTCTTTTCTTGTGTTTTTTCAGGGGATCACAACAAATTTCATATTCTGAGGCATTTTCAAAAGTTATATCTGGTACATGTCATGCTCACTGCAAAAGAAGACAAATTAATAGGTACAGACATTGGAGGCATGTTGTAATATATGTAGAATCTGTATTATTCGTGTATCTTGTCCACAAAGTTACCGTACATATATAAACAGGCCAAATCTTGTATTACTAATTGTTATTCATTATTCTTTTATATCATTAAAGTATATACGGTATTACTATAATACTGAATCCTAATACACGTAGCATGTAGCTATTCAAGCAGTTTCAAACTGAATTCTCTCTTTAAAAAAAAAAGCTATAGGCTTCAGGTCAAGAATTGTGGAATAATTTCAGATGTTGATTGGAAAACAAGAAAGTTGGCATTACTCAAATTGAGTTTTATCATTTAAAATGGTGCATACACAAACTTTTCTAAGCTTATAATAACAGAGCAACATTTTTGACATTTATAACTTTTTCTGAAATTCAGTAACCAAGAGGTCAAAATATGACCTTTATAAATCATTTCAATGCAATTTTTGTTTTTTCAACCTACATCAAAATAGATGGTATTTTTGGAATCTATTTCTGGAATCTACAGATCATGCTGATTCCAAATATGGCTATGGCAATTTGAATATAGCGAGGTCAACTGATGATCTCAAAATGACCTTGGCCATAACTCATGACCTATTGGTCGGATTGAGCTAATATGTAAAAATTCTTGTTCTTTACCTAAAGCCAACCCCTGGACCAAATTTCAGCAAAATTGAAGAGATGATGGTGTTCATGGAATTCCCCAATCTAACCTAGCTTAACCTAACTCAAAAAAAAAAGCCTAACCTAACCTAACCTAACCTAACCTATTACTAAGCTATTATGAACTCTCTGAACTGCATTTGGATAATAAAGTTTTCCTTGAAATTTTGTCCAAATTTTTCATGCTGGCAAGGGAGCCCATTAATTTTTGCAAATTTGTATATATTGCATATTAAGGCATTTACGTTCCCTAACCAATCGAATACCCCTAAATACCGAATCTAGACCTCTCCCTAACTAGCCTTGGTTAAAGATCTAACCTAAGGTCTGAATGGTGGGTGGGTTACTGTGGGTGCACCACTTAATTTAGGAAGTCTTGGAATAGGACTGTCCAATAGAGAGCAATATCCTATTTTGGCATCCCAAAATTATTCAACCAACCAAAAATAAATGAATAGCATCCCAAATTATTTAACAGCATTAACTTTGTTTTGATGAATCCCAGATTTTAAAAGAGGAAATATAAATGACTAGTAAATGATCTGTGTCTAATAAATTGGACAGATATTCTACAGCCTGAACAGAAAGTAACTAGTATGTGGGAAAAATTTTAAAGTATAATAATGAACATACAAAGGAAGCATTATCCCAGTGTAAAATCAGAACTGGAAGAAAAATAAAAACCAACCTTGGATAAACTGCAATGTAAAAAGAGCAATCAGGGAAAACACAAAAGCATTTCATAAATTCAAAAGAATTAAAAATGTAAAAATGGCAGACACTGAAATATATAAAAGTAAAGAAGCATTTGCAAGAAAGCAATCAGAGATAGCAAATGAGACTGGAAAAAAGCCTAGCCAAGAATTCAAAAAACAATCCTAAGTTTTTCAGTCACTTCAATTTGAAAAGTAGTGAAACAGAAATTGGCCCCCTCCATATAGATGATGATCTTGAAATAACTGAAGAACTAAACAAATACTTATCAGTATTCACAAATGAAAACTTAAATAATATTCCTGCTCTTTACTACCAGGACAAGAGAGAGAAATAAATGAATTAAGGGTAACAAAACTAGATATCCTAAAAGCAATAGGTAAATTAAAAATGGGAAAATCTCCAGGGCCAGATGAAATGCATCCAATAGTCATAAAAGCTGCCAAAAAGAATATAGCACAGGCACTAGAAATTATTTTTAATAAATCATTGATATGTACTGAAATTCCAGAGGATTGGAAGAAAGTAAATGGGGCTCCAATCTTTAAAAAAGGAAATAGAAACTTGGCAAAAAACTACAGACCCATCAGCCTCACCTCCATTATTTGCAAATTACTCGAAAGTATCATTAGAGGTAAAGTTACTGAGTTCCTTGAAGGGTGCAACCTTATAAATGATAGCCAGCATGGCTTTCGAAATGGAAGGTCATGTCTAACCAACTTGATTGAATTTTATGATGGAGTCCTATTGCATTTGGACAATAAAGAGCCAGTAGATATAGTTTACTTAGATTTTGCAAAGGCATTGTTGGTAAAAGTTAGAGCCCATGGTATAAGAGGTCATATAGCTGACTGGATAGAAGAATGGCTGAGAAAGAGAAAACAGAGTTCATCTAAATGGAAATAAGTCTACTTGGAGACTCATATTGAGTGGAGTCCCACAGGGGTCTGTGCTGGGACCTCTGCTTTTTGTTGTCTATATAAATGATCTAGAGAAAAGCCTATCATGTAAAACCTCAAAATTTGCTGATACAAAATTAGGCCATAATGTTAAGTCTGTACCGTAGCAAGAGCAATGACAATACAAAAAGACTTAGAGTAACAGCCTGGGCAGAAAAGTGGGAGATGAGATTTAATGTTGATAAGTGCAAGGTTATGCATACTGGGCCAAAAAATCCAGAATTTGAATACAATATGAATGGAATTTAGATTAAAAATGATGATAAAGAGAAAGACTTGGGGTCACTGTGACTAATGAACTTAAACCCTCAATCACTGTATGGTAATCAGAAATAAAGCAAATGCTAGACTCAATCTCATGCACACACACATTGAATACAAATCAGGGATGGGGTCAAATACAATTGCCCAAATACAAATACACTTTTTTTTTTACGGCCAAATTCAAATACAGATACAAATATTCGAATTTATAAATCCCCAAATACAAATATAAATACAAATATGAAGCTTCAAATACAAATAAAATGCAAATACAATTTTTACTGTATTTGCAAATTTTGTACCAATTTCATCCTAAATATGAAAATAAAAACCCACTCAAATAGACAGAGTTTATTTCCACGACAGTTTCGACGCCCACTGGCATCCTCCTCGGGTGGATACAGAAACACAACTGTTTTTTTCCTCTTGTTTTGGTTCATTCGTGTTTCTGTATCCACCCGAGGAGGATGCCAGTGGGCGTCGAAACTGTCGACTGTCGTGAAAATAATTCTGTCATATTAGTGGGTTTTTATTTTCATATTTTGACCTTCACATAGAAAAAAGTGAAGTTTTTCGCATTCATCCTAAATATAAATGGATAATATTTACTTGACTTCGGCTACCCTCAAGTAAGACAATACTGGTATAGTACTTATTGTATAAAACTTAACATTGCAATACTTTGGCTCTTATCAAAGTAGACTTCATTTTCACACCAAGGCAAGAAGTAACAAATTCCTCTTGTTTATTATTTTTATTAGAGAAAATTATTTCACACTTCTTGATATTTCTGCATTTTTGCATAATTAAAGAAAATAAATTCATATTTCTCAATGTTTGATTTTTACTACCGTATTCATATCAATTTGTAGTTATATAGTCTGTACAATGGATTTAAAACATTTAACTTAAATTACATTAGTGTATTTGACTATTTGAAGCAAATACAGCAAATAAAAGGCTCAAATACAAATTCAAATATGCAGCTTCTTAAATTCTCAAATACAAATGCAAATATCAATTTTTGTGTATTTGTAAATACAAATACAAATACGTATTTGACCCCATCCCTGATACAAATCACCCATTATTATAAAGCAACTATATATTTCATATGTGAGACCCCTCCTCGAATACTGTATTCAATTTAATAGTCCCTATTTGATACAAGATATTGAAAAACTGGAGAAAGTACAGAAACGAGCAACAAGAATGATCCCATCTCTAAGACAATTGACATATAAGGAAAGACTTGCGTATCTAAACATGTTCTCATTAAAAAGGAGCAGGTTAAGGGGTATGATAGAGGTGCATAAAATGATAAAAGGATTGGATAAGACAGATTTTGATTCTCTTTTCGTTAAAGATCACAATAACCAGACTAGAGGTCATAGTATGAAATTATTTAAGCCAAGATGTAGAACAAATTTAAAAAAACATAGTTTTGCAAAAAGAGTAATTAAGTTCTGGAACAGTCTGACAGAAGTGGTGGTGACTTCAGATACACTTGATTCTTTCAAAAGTAGGTTGGATAATTTGATGTCTGCAAGCGACATCTGGTGATAGTGTTTAAGCCCATTTTTATTGCATGAATGGTACTAGTTTATTTCATATATATGTGCATTTAGGTGATAAATCCCACAGCTCAACACAAGTGTTGTGAGATATAGGGAGGCAGCATCTTGGGTTAGGGGATACTCTCTGTCCATACACACCCCATTTAAAGAGATTCCTCTGCCGAGCGGTGCCCCACATAGTACTGTGAGGTAATGAAAAACTCATGATCTTCACTTGCCCACAAACACCTTTAAATGGGAGACCCAAAATGGGTGCACACACATTTCTACATTACTGTACAGTCTTTACAGCCACACCTACACTTTCCCTCCTAAGTATATATATTGTAATGTATATGGTTGTAAATTGTGACTTGGTCCGCAATTGATATGGACTGTGACTTATTTTTGGTTGGCAAGGTACTGGTATTGATGGGTACTGTAATAAAAGAGACTGGATTCTTTGGATCTGATATATTTGCATGTCAGTTATAAATAGATATAGAGTGTAACATATTTGTGGATAGTAGCCTATTATGACTTTGATCCTCTGGATCCAAAGATTCTCTCTCTCGTTTTAAATTGATATATAATTAATTAGTTTGTAAAAATTGGTTGTTGCCAGTATACAGGAAGTTTTTGCATAGTGGAGCCACCTCGATGGGCCGAAGTGGCCCCTAGCATGCCCACTATAAAAATTTCTTATGTTCTTATGAGAAAACATGCTGGAATGCCCGGTTAGGTCAACTGTACGCCCTTGATGATTGGTTAGGTTAAGTCTTGATATTTTCATTAAAATAGTTAGTGTTAGTTAGTTTTAACGAAAATATCATGACTTAATCAAACCAATCATCAAGGGTGTACAGTTTACAGTTGGGTAATTATGTATATTGAGTAACTCAGGCATTTTACACACCAAAATACATTTTTCTAGTAGTATTTGATGTGATTTGTTCAAATCTGACCTCCATTTCCCTCGGAAATGAGATCCAACAAAGTTATAGTACTTTGAAGTTTGGCTCATTTTCAAGGGAAATGGAGGTCAAAATCTAAGCAAAACACACAAAATATTACTATAAAAATATATTTTGGTATTAATTAACCTAACCTTACCTACCCTAACCCTAACGTAAGTGGAAATAGTAACCTAAAACGCCTAAAACTAACAAAAATATCATTACTTAACCTAACCAATCATCAAGGGCATTCAGTTGTTGTTGTTTAGCCAATCAGCCCACCATGATCGAGCAAGCTGGCAGCACGCAGGTAACGGATCGCCCTCTCCGGAGTGGACCAGAGGTTCAGCGCACTAGTGATGTTGTGTTGTGTTGTGTGTTCGTTGTTGTGCTAGAGCGGTACAGTCCATCATAATGTGTTCAATTGTTTGTGGTGTGTCTTGGCACAGGTGGCAGGTGTCGTCTATGGGGTTGTCTAGACTCTAGTCTGTGTTTATATGTCCGTAAGTTTGGGTGATGTCCACATCGGAATCGTGCTAAGTTAACTCGATCCGATCTGCCCAGGCTGATCTCTGACCTGTTAATGGGTGGCGGCTTCGCACCTAGGACCACATTCGGACTGAGTCGTGTCAGTGCTTTGTGGGTTAGGTGTGTGTGTGTGTGTGTGTGTTCTGTACTGTGTGATGTCTGTGGGGCATGGTATGGAATGGAATATTTGGTTATAATGTCTCTCTGGTGTGAGGTGTTGGTGCATGATTGTACATGTAGTGGCAAGGGTGTTGTGGGTTAGTTGTCGCTGCTGCCATGAATTGTGTTCCCCTCATGTCTAAATGTTCCCTAACTTTTAGTATTTTTGTTTCTGTGTGCAGGTGTTCTATTGGTGTTGTTTGAGTGCATCCTGTAATGATACGAAGTGCGTTGTTTTGTATTGTTTGTAAAGTGTTTGTGTGTGTGTGTTTGAGATAATGGGTGCCCAGCATGGGCTAGCATAGTCCATAACTGAGCGAATATATTGTTTGTATATGAGTGATGTTTCCTGCTGGTGTCCAAAGTTTGTGCCTGTTAGTACCCTAAGTGTGTTAAGTCTTGACGTACATTTGGTTTTAATGTCCTGAATGTGGTTTGCAAAAGATAATGATGTGTTGTATGTGACACCAAGTATTTTGGTTCTGTGAGTGTGTGGAACGTTTATGTTGTTTAGTGTAAGCTGTGGAATTACCTGGTGTTCTTTTGTGTTGCTTGTAAGCAAGGTGATGGTTGATTTTGTGGGCGCTACTTTGAGTCTATTGTGTGTGAGCCAGTCTTGTATACTGTTTATGTATGTTTGTAGGTTATTTGTAGCAGTGTCGATGTTGTTGTGGGTGGACGTTAGAGTGATGTCATCTGCATATGATGATAAGGTAAGCTTGTTATCTATGGGTGTTGGAATGTCATGCATGTGTAAGTTGAAGTGTGTTGGTGAGAGAACAGAGCCTTGAGGGTCCCCATTCGGAAAAAGCTTGTTTTGGATGACTTGCCATTAAATGTGACATGTGAGTATCTTCCTGAGAGATAGTTGCTCAGCCACCTTTTGGTGTTATTGTGCATGTTTGTGTTGAGTATTTTGTTTATGAGAGGGAAGCGTGGGATAGCATCAAATGCTTTACTAATGTCTATTGTTGCTAATAGTGTACGTTGAGCTGGTCTTCTGGAGTTGATGCCATCCATGATGTGCTGCGTGATGTTAGTGAGTAATGTCGTGGTTGAGTGGTGAGGTCTGAATCCCTGTTGAGTAGGCAATAGTGGTATGTGTGGGTTGGTGATTTGTAAGATTAGTCTTTCTGTTACTTTGGAAGGTGTGCATAGTAAAGTAATGGGTCTATAGGAAGCTGGTTCTGTTGGATTTTTGTTTGGTTTGAGTAGTGTAATAATTTTACCTTGTTTCCATATGTCAGGAATAATACAGTATTGGTATGAATGTGTGCTGATATTTGTGAGAGCTAGTATTCCTTGTGGGCCCAAGTGTTTAAGGTGTATGTTAGATATGTTGTCTGGTCCAGTAGCCTTCGAATTCTTAATGTTTTTGATGATCTTGGTGGTCTGGTCTGTATTGAAGGGTGTAATGTCGTGTCGAGTCTGTAGATTTTCTTGTGTCTGGCTGTTTGTCTGTCGGCATGTTTCTGGTTGTTGTCTCTGTTTAAGTGACTTATCTTTGCGTAGTGATTAACTAGAATGTTAGCTTGTTGTGTGTATGTTGGGATATTATTTTGGCTGCGACAGATAGCCGCGTGTGAGGTGTGAATGCCGCTGTTAGAGTGGGTAATGCTGTTTATAGTCTTGTATAGCCTGTATGTATCTGTGGAGTGGTTTAGTGTTGTTATGAATTCCCTGAATGTTTGTTTGTTTTCTTTGAGTTTGTTGTATCTGCTGTTTTATGGCTTCTGTGTGTGGTGTTTGTGTGTTATATTTGAGGTTGTTACGTTGCCTTATGAGGTGGGCTATTTCTCTAGTGTAATTTGGGTTATATTTCCTAATGTTGCCCTTGGGTATGTATTTGTTTGCATTACTGATAATCTGATTAAATGTCTTGAGTGTTGTATCGATGTTTATGATGGGTGTGCTGTTTAATGTGGTGAATTGTTCCTCAGTCTGTATTTTGAACTGTTCCCAATCAGCTTTCTTGTAATTTCTGTAAGTGTGCCTAAGGCTGTTGGGGCAGAGTGTAGAATGTTGTAATGATGATGGGCAGGTGGTCTGATGACAGTTGTTTTTCTGTTCTCCATTGTGTATGTATTGCTAGTGAGGGGGAACAGAACGTTATGTCTGGGGAGGAGTTTGAGTATCCTGCTTGATGTGGTATGTGTGTATGTTCTTCTGTATTGTTAAGAATAAAGAGGCTATTTAGTTGTGTGGCTATGTTGGCGCCTCTGGTGTTGTTTTGGTTGTGCAGGTACCAACTAGTGTCTTTGGCGTTGAAGTCTCCTCCTAAGATGACATTAGTGAGAGAGGCAAGATTGTGTAACTGTGGATTGTAATTGGCTGGCACCTGAGGTGAACTATCTGGTGGGATGTAAATGTTGATTAGTGTGGTGTTGTGTTGTGTTTTGCGCGTGTTTTAATGTTAACTGCCTGTATTTCTATCGTGTTATCTGCTTGGATTGTGTTTGTAATGTTTTGGGTAGCATCAGTGTAGCTAATACTTTTACGTATGTAAGTGATGAGTCCACCCCCGTTACCCCCAGTACGATCTTGACGGATCGCCGTGAAGTCAGGGATAGTGGGTGTTTTGTGTGTGCATTTTAGTTTTGTTTCTTGTATAAGTGCTATGTGAATGTTTTGTTTGTGTACGAATTCCTTAAGCTGCATGATTTTGTTTGTGAGGCCATCTATGTTGTACTGTAATATGTTAATATTATACTTCTGTATGTGTCTCATGGTGCTATTGTGTCTATGTCTTTGTGTATGGTGACATGTGTAAGCTGTAGTGGGGCCTGGATTAGTCTTAATGTCGGCAGAGAGTAAGAGTAGTTCGGGGAGCACGCAATTTTTCAGTTGGCCTAACCGCTTAATATTGGTTATTCCACCTAAATATCTTCTGATCTTTTCGTATTAGGCACTCACTGTCACATTTTGGGCAAGTTAAGGATGAGAGAATAACGCTGTAATTGATAAAAACATCCAATGCTTTCTCTTCATCTAGGGCACATGATAAATCAAGTTCTCAAAGTCAGAAACCACACGAACAGCATGTCATAATTCTACCACAAACACGACCAAACTGAATCCAATTACAAAAACAAAAATAGCCAGAACAGAAAACATCCAACTAATTAAGTCGCAGAGTAGCAAAAAAAATAGCCCAAGCCTAGCTCATATATCATATTTTCATGTCACCAGGCAACCAGGCAAATATTGGGAAGGTGGGAAAAAAATGTCACAAAAATGTCAATATTCAAATCTACATAATTTGGTAAGGACACATCTGCGAGCATAGTGACTTATATGAAAATGATAAGAAAATTATGCTTTAATATTTTATAATTATATTTACTTTTGATATTCTGAGTACGATAAAACATATTAACCTACAGGGTACAGTTGACCTAACCTGGAAAGAAGAAATGATTGGTTATAATAACCCACAAGATCCCAATCTACAAACTATCTCTTTCGTACTTGTAGGTTATCCCCCCCTCACCAATTTTGACAGAATATATTTTTGTTAAAACTAACAAAAATATCACGACAACCTAACCAATTATCAAGGGCGTACAGTTGATCTATTATTAAATAGTAAATACTATTCCAGAAACAATGTTATAATTAATAATAGATGAACTGTACATCCTTGATAATAGGTTAGGTTAAGTGGTGATATTTTCGTTAGTTTTAACGAAATTATTCTGTCAAAATTGGTGGGGGTGGGGAGATAACCTACAAGTACCATCTTTCACTCATGAAATTTGGCATAATAATTTGGCACGCTAAAATAAAGGATCGCCGATATCGCCCAATCCAATATAGGTAGTACATTTCTGCCAAATTTCTCAATTTGGCTAAGACAGCCTATAAACATCAGAGGCATTACATGATTACTTACATTGTGATAATGGCAGCAAAGGCTAGGTACAGTAGGTCGATTAATGTATCTCCGATTTCGATTACATTTCTAATATTCCCCATATTCGTAGGCCTAGTTCGAGCGTAGGTAGGTAGCCTATCGCCAACTCTCCTGAAGTTAAATTTCTGAAAAAAATAATAAATATGGTATAGTCTAGACCTACTGTACATTACATTAAAAGGTAAATCTTAAGGAAATGTCATCACCTGGAATAACTTGCTTATAATGTATTTACACAAAAAATAATACTCTTCAAAAAAGTGTTATATTGTTACGTAGATTACGGCCATATAGTTATTTTTTCGAAATTCAGGTGATGACATCTCAAGATTAACCAATATAATAATGTAACTATTTTAATTCCCTAAAAATACAAGACGACTAAAACCCTTTATCGCACTGTGCGTCGAATACGTAACGTTTCAGATACATGCATTTAGACTCAACCCTACGCAAAAAGTTCAGCGATAAAGGGTTAAAACACTGCTACAATACCCACTTCGAACATACAATGCCAGGACCTACAGACAGACTGATATTTCAGCATGATAGCGAGTCTGCAAGACCACAGTGTAGTACAAAAGAATAGAAAGAACAAATGTTGAAGGGGAGTCGGTGCTATGCGCTTGTAACTAAGGACGAACATGACGTCATCACTCATAATTTTTCTTCGAACAAAAGATATTTATATTTAATGTTTTATTAATTTCACTTGTTTATTTTTACAGCCAAAATAATAGTATTAATGAATAGGCATTTTTCATTAAGTTGCTTGAACAAATATAGCGGCATCCACCCAGACGTGGTGTAACGTCAGTCCCGTCAGCGTTTCATAGGAACTTTAATTAATATAGTGTAAATTATTTTACTAGATATAATCAAACTATATATATATATACGAAACTAACAATACTTTTCATTATTTAGGGCACTATCTTACCAAATGTAATATTAGCTATTCCGAGCCTATTCGCCACTTTGCGCATGGAGTGGGAATAAAATTTGTACAAGGACATACTCGCATGATTCTTGTTTCATAAGTTTATTAAACACATTTTTTAAATGATCACGGTCATCTTTAAAAATATACAAGCTGATATGCCTAATTTATTAACTGATGTATATTTAAATAAACATTGAAGTATGTAATAAAAAAATTTAAAATAGAATTTAAGTTGAGGACGTTTTTCGCAGTAATTTAGTTCTCCTACCAAACACTAGATAGCAGAAGAGAGAAAAGCTAACTCGTAACCATTTCGTCGATGGAACATTCTATCAACACTCTAATAAACTAACTTAACTAAGCCTAACCTAATCTAATCAACAATAATTTCTCGACTAAACTGAGAGATTGACATTAGTCTGATACTAGATTATCTACGTAATGCATGCATGAATTGTAATTTTAGCTTTATAATAACGTACAGTGCGCAGGAAAGTTCGTCGGTGTCTTTATATTGTTATATATACTGTATACAGTATGTCGAAAGTTCATTGGTGAAATTTTGAATGCAGATTGGTGAAACATTTACAGCCATATGATTCGGTGAAGACACGTTTTTTCACCAAACCCCACCCTTCATTTTTACGTGCATATTATATGCGAAACAATAACTATATAAATGGTTGTGTTACAGGTTAGCAAAGACCCTAAGATCCACTATAGGCTGGCCCAAGAAGGAAGACAATATAGGAATAGCAAATGAAAATAAAGAATACTGAAAACTTTTACCATGCTTACACTCAAGAGCGTAACTAGCTTTCAAAAGTTTGGGGGGAGACAACTATAATGAAAAATCCTGCGATGAATTTTTGTGCTATCCTGTAGGTAATGTGTTTGCGACCAAAATGATGCTCTTAAAATACTATGATTTAGAGAATGATCTATATTTATGATAGTAATAGGAAAATCAAAGAAGCATTTTCACAACTACTTATGTATATCAAGTATATACTTAACATTAAAGGAAAATAATATATGCAATAATTAAAGTAAAAAATAACTAGATGTCTCATTAAAGTATCTATCACTGCAGTATTAGTACTGAATCAGTAATACTTTTCAGCATACTAACAGGACTAATGTAATTACACATTTACTCATCATAGATTATTTCAAGAACTAAATATTTTCCTTCACGTAAGCTAACTTAGATCAAAAGTTGGAGGAGGACAAAATCTATATTATCCCCCTCAGTTCAAAAGTTGGGGGGGGGGGACATGTCCCCCCTGTTAGTTACGCCCCTGCTTACACTTATAGACGTGTAAAGCTTTCACACAGGAATAGTCGTAATAGGAAAGTATAGTCTAGAATAGACAAGGCTCTCTCCTTCCTCCGCCAGCCACTGCTGATAGAAAATAGTGATGAAAGAAGATTTGTAGGAAAGTAGGAAAAAGCATAATGAAGAAAATAGCTTCAGAGTTCATTCATGCCATGCGTACACTTATCTCGTGTACTTAGTTACTCGTTGGAAGACAGCAGAAAATAAAGGATAGCATGAATACTAAACTGTTTAATCTAATCTACACCATGTTTTTTTAAGGATTTTATTTATTTATTATGTACAAGAACGTCAAGAAGTCATCATTTCGTCGTTGCGCCATTTTTCCGTAGCGTGCCAAAGCCACCGTACCGAGAGACCAGCTTTCAAAAATTTACTGTTCTCATTGCCATCTTTCGCACTGAAATTATTCAGATAAGGGAACACTGATCCATAGGCACTTTCAGCTGGTCAGCACACTCGAATTTAAGAATTTCCATGAAAGTGTACACTAAGAAATCCTTTTTCAAGATTTATCACATAGTAATTTATATTGCGTCCTTCGCATAGGAATTACCCAGATAAAGTTGCACTGGTCCAAAGGGCACCTCTAGCTGGCCGGCTCTTCCTATTTAATTAAGAATTCCCCATGTATAATGGGAATAATAATGCATTACAGGCATATTTTTTCTTGCGAAATTTTGACGTACAATATTTAAAACTAAAGTTCCACTCTAACTAAGTCGCTTCCCTGGAGATGAGTGTGACTATTCGGAGGTTTTGACTCTCAAGAGTTCTCGACAAGCTTCCCATCACATCATTTGAGAGCTTCCAGTGCTCTGAAACTAGACCTCACCAGTGTCTCCTGCTACATTTATTGACAAAGGGAACATTAATACTTCTACTCTGTCTTACTCTAACTTGATCTCCCTCAAGCAACATCTTTTTAATAATAATAATAAAAAAGAAGGAGCCAAAAAAAAAAAAAAAAAGGAACGGGAGAGAGGAATAGCTTCCCAAAATAGTTTAATATAGCTATTCGGAGGTTTTGACTCCTGAGAATTCCCATCTATTAGAAACGTAACTAAAAAAATAAAAGAGTCTATCATTTGAGAACTCCCAGTGCTCTGTAACCAGACCCGATCAGCTCCTCCTACTACGTTTTAAACAAAAACAAAATCGGCCACTTCCAATACTGACTAAAAATCACATCCCCAATTTACCCTCCTATTAATGCAAATTAATGTTACTAAAATACCTATTCAACCTATTCTTAAACATTTTATGTGTAGTACAGAGGATGTGTAGCTAGACAGAAGCCACTGCTCTCTCAGACTAATACGAGGAAACGATATGAATGGTTCATGCAGATGAAGAACAAGCCTGATCACTTTTGGCATTCATTTGTCTTCTCATATGAATGAATATTCCAACAGCTTGTTTCAAGAGGACGGATTTGGGTATGGAGAATCTGTGGCGACATATTCAATCTCAAATTGGTGGAATCCACTGTAAAATTCGGTGGATGTGTTGTTAGGCTGTGGACAGGCATTTCGCACTCTGAAAAAAAAAACCTGGTCCTGAGTTCGTAAAGGAGCGTCTTAATTCACAAGATTATATATCCATCTTAGATGAAAACCTCTTGCCTTTGTTTCAGAATGGAAACTTCACCTGGAAGACATCATGTTTCAAGAGGATGGCACCACATGTGCATTCCATTGCTTTAGGAGGTGTTCATTTTATGCTGGCAGGGCGCTGTATTAAAAAATAAAGTTATCGAGATAGAGCTCCGTCCCGCAGGACTGCAGGAGCCAAAGCTTATGTCGTGGCTAATGTCCTGATTGGTTTAATAAAAAGGAAAAACACAAAATTTATGAATGAGTATCATTATGCCATCGTACGTTCATAACTAAAATGGTATTTCCAAACCAAAATTCATTGAAAAACGAACAAACAAAAAGTAATTAATCAGCATCTTTAAATTTGATAATCTATTCATAATATAATGAAATAACTCACATTAATTTACGTTTAAATTATAACATTTTATATAACAATAAAATTATGATTGCGAGAGTATAAACTATATTGTTACATGAGCACTAATTATACACTGGTCAACAAATTTTAAGGAATTTTTTGTATCTTTAATGAAAGTAGCCGATTCTTATGTATTTTTGCATGCTGAATTTGAAAATGATAGTGAAATTGTTTAATTAGTTCGCGTTTTTAAGATATCATGGTAATTATTGTGTAAGTACTGGTAAAAATTTATCCACAAACATATATGTATTTTAAGGAGCACACTCACTTCAATGTCGTTTCCTCTTGGCCTGTCTCTTGTACTCTGACTGTGTAGTGTCTCTTATTACTGACCAGCAGAAATCAGCCAGCATAGATGAATTCCACTTGGCCTGGTAACGTTTCTCAAGAGCTGAAATCTGCTGATGAAAACGTTCCCATGTTCGTCACTTACTTCACCAAAGTTTGCCGGGAAAAAGTCGAAATGGGAATGGAGGAAATGAATTTTAGAGACATGTTACATCCCATTCTTTGGTACGCCTTCAACATATTATCCACCAATTCATCTGCATTTGGAGCTCTGTTGTTTCCAAGGAAATTTTGCGACACTGACTTGAACGAGACCCAAGCTTCTTTTTCTGCGCCCTCCAAAAGTGTCTCGAAATGTTCATCTTTCATCAGATTTCGTATATGAGGACCAACAAATATGCCTTCCTTGATTTTTGCCTCACTGAGTCGAGGGAACTTCTGGAAAAGATACTTAAATGCCTTTCCATCCTTATTGAGTGCCTTCACAAAATTTTTCATAAGCCCTAATTAATATGTAACGGTGGTAGAAGTATTTTGCTTGGCTCTACTAATGGCTCGCACGAAACGTTTTTCACACCTGGCACTAAACGTTCTCTTAGAGGCCATTCCTTCCTTTCATAATGCTGTGACCTAGCACGGCTGTCCCACTCGCAAAGGAAGCAGCAGTACTTCGTGTAACCCTGCTGGAGACCAAGTAACATGCCGACCACTTTCAAATCACCACATATGCTCCATTTGTTTGTGAGCGTTGTAGTTTATGTGGTGAAGCAGATATTGCATATTTTCATATGTCTCCTTCATGTGGACAGAATATCCAATTGGAATGGCAGCTTTTTCGTTTTTGTTATGAAGTAGTACAGCCTTAAGGCTTAGCTTAGAGGCATCAATGAACAACCTCCATTCGTCATCTCTGTATGTTATATTTAGAGCATTCATTAAACCAACAACATCTGTACACACCACGAAGACACCATGTTTGATGAAGAAAGTCTCCAACGTGGATTGCCTAGTGCGGTACATGGATATTTGGACATCATCATGAAGAAGATGCCACTGTTGAAGGCGTGAGGCGAGCAATTCTGCCTTAGACTTCGGTAAGTCCAAATCTCTGATGAGGTCATTCAGTTCGTGTTGGGTGATTTTATGCGGTTCTGTAGACAGTTCACTGGGCACAAAGTCGGTATCTTGTGATGTTGTGGGATGTGCAATGTCTTCATCTGTACTCGTTACAGGATGCTCTTCGTCATCCAAATCGAGGGTGTCTGAGGAGGTAGGAGGATTGGGCACAGGTATGTCTTCGTTATGGGGCACAGGTCGAATGGCGGATGGAACATTAGGATACTTGAGGGTCCATTTTTTCTTCTTACTAATTCCACGTAATGGCGGAACCATGCAGAATAAACAGTCATCCACGTGGTTACTTTGTTCCCTCCACACGACGGGGATGCCGAAGCCATTGACCTCGGTTTCCCATTGTACCACTCAAGTAATGTCGTTGCACATGTAATGCAGCATCAGAGCTGGGCAGTATTTAAATACATTTGTATTTAAATACGTATTTAAATACATTTGTGTATTTAGAATTGTATTTATAAATACATTGTTTTTCATGTATTTAAATATAGTATTTAAATACTTTAATGAGTATTTAAATACAATGTATTTAAATACTCAAAAATAAAAATGTAAATACTTTTACTGGTTTAATACACGTTCTGTACTAGCACAGTACGACGCGTCGACAGTGTAGTACAGCATGGTTCATGTTTCAACGTGTCAGTTCAATCATTTGTACTTTGGCTTCGCCCACAACTCTTCGTCTTCGAGGTCCTCTATTGCACCATCTGTAGACATGAATGTATTGGCATTTCTACAAGATTCCGATCGGACCATCAACAGTTTGGGAAAACATCCTCTCATAAAAAGACTGTTCCTCCGCTATAACACGACATTACCATCTTCGGCACCGGTAGAGCGAATATTCTCATTCGCGGTAATCACTTTGACTCCCAAAAGAAACTCTCTTTCAGACAAAACTTTTGAAAGATTGGTTTTGATCCGCAGCAACCGTGAAATAAAAGAGAATTCGTAAGGTGCCTTATGTTTATGTCTCATCTACTCATTAATTGTTACTCATTTTGCAATGATATAGTGAGTATAATATGTTACTGGTTGAACATCGTAAGTTCTAAGTTCTTTTGTTTTTGTTTTGTTCTAAAAAGGGAAATATATAATCGGAAATTAGATTGTACTATTTCTTTATCCTTTATCAAGCATTTTATATTGTTGTTACTCATGAATTAGTGAATGCATATGTTAAACTTTGTATGTATTTAAAATGTATTTACAAATGTATTTAAATACAATTGATGTATTTTGTATTTAGTATCTAAATACATTCGTAAAATGTATTTAGTATTTAGTATTTAAATACATTTCTCCCATGTATTTAGTATTTAGTATTTAAATACATTCAATGTATTATTGCCCAGCTCTGCAGCAGCATATATGCGGCGCCCACGTTTTGTCCTGATCTCCTAATTTGCACTTAAAATAAAGGTGGTACGCTTTCTTGATGGCAGGTGTTAACGTCTTCTTTTGCGATTTTAATGTTACTTTGCCGCAAATATAGCAAAAGTTATTTGAGTCATTAACGCATTTACGTGGCATTTTGCTTATAACGTCAATGAGAAACTGATCGCAAGATTACGCTTTAACACGCACTACACTCTATATGTCATGAACTAACCACAGGTGCAAATTACGAGGAAACACTACAAAAGCACTATGTCAAAATGTGAAATAACGTGTCACCACAACAAGCGTCACTCTAGAACTGAGCTAAAGGGATTTACGATGTACTCAAGATGGCGCCAGACAACGAGGTTGCCAAACGAGCACATTCTACAGTGTTGGCATATGTTATGCTTCAATGATATATTCATTTCAATTGGGAAATAATGAAAACAGGGCACCCGTGTATCTTCTAAACGCGAACCAATCATGCAAAATGAAGGTCATTTTCGGATTCAGCGACGTCGAATTACTAAAGAAATGATGGTTTCATCGAAGATACATTTTGGCTGTTGATTAGTGTTATCAAACAAAATTTCTTTCGAGTTCCTGCATAGACTTGACACACTGATGTACCATCGATTCCAATAGTCAGAACACACTTGGCTACACCAACCTCACGGCCGACTATTGGAGCGATAGTACCTCCATTGTGTTAAGTAACAGCCCGGTCATATAATTCGAAATTTAATTCCCAGCCAGTTACTAATTATCTCCTTTAATGAAGGATTCTTTGCTAACTATGGTTTTTCGTTTCATTTTCAGACCTTTAGTTGGAATGTTCACTGATGCGTGGTGAAAGTAATATCTTTTTCCATATTTGCTATCTCGGTATCTCGCGTAGGATTTATACAGTACATACATGGAGAGATGATGAGATTTACATTTAACTTTAAATTTGCAGTAACCATACTCATTATGGTATATGCAGAGGTCAGGAAAGGCACAGATACGTTCTCCATTCCGTCCTTGTACAGTTTAGGGAAAAAGTTTACCTAAAACAAAATTTCTAAAAAGTATAAACAATTACAAATCAGTTATGAATGAATTTTGTTTTAAATATTTCATTACTGTCACTAAAAAGGAAATAAAATATCCAAAGAAAAACGGAATATTACCAATTAGTAACGTTTTATGCTTTTCAGAAATTTTGTTTCTAGGCGAGATTTTTTCCCGAAACTGTACATACGGTATATTCTTTTAAAATGTTTGCATACAACTTCACTTGTGGTGGTGTAGTGGCCAACATCGTTGACTATGAATTCATCGGCCCCGGGATCGAGACCAGGTGACGGCAGGCGGCGCGCAACAAAACCCAGCTGTTCATCTTTCTACACAATAAAAAGAAATTGGTTGGTAGATAAATGGGTTCTCTGGGTAGCCTAGTGATTAAGACGCTGGCTGCTGATCGGGGTCGTGAGATCGAGTCCAGGCGAGGACGTTGTAATTTCTGACCGCCCGTGGTTCGGGTTCCACGTTAAACTGTAGGTCTAAAGTGAAGTGACAAGCTTGACCTTCGTCAGAATAAACAATTCGGGCGGAAGCATAACCAACCAACCAACCAACCAACCAACCAAGGTATCCTTTGTCTGGATCTGATTTATTTCCAGTCTCCTATTTTTCTACATTCTGTTTCAAATCGTGTTCTATTTTATTTCTTTGTTGTTCTTTAGCGGGTTTATTTTTATCTTGGTCGCTATCACTTTAATGCGTTTCTTTCATGGATGTACGCATACAGCCATGACCAGAAGTTTAGAATTACATTTTTACTGTGGGTTTTCTCGAGCTAAAGTACCAAATGTGTTGTTGTAATCGTTGGTATCTCAATAAAAAAAATAATTATAAATGCAGATTGCGATTGTATTTGTCTAAACTACGATAAATTCAAGAGTACTTGACTCAAATATTGATATTTTATTGAAAATCTACTGGGTCATCAAAAAATAACACGCTAATTTGAATTGCTTATATTTATTAAAGTATTTCAATTACAACACTAGTTCTGGTGTCACAACAACAATGAAGCACGGGAGATTTTACTCATGTGAAAACAAACATTTTTCCAGCAAGATGGGGCAAGACCACATACGGCATATGGAGTCCCGTAGCCAGGACTTCCCAAGGGGAGGGGGGGTCGAAATTGTGGAAAGGTGGACCTTTTGGTGCAATAACCTAGTCACTGCGGAGGGGGTTTAGAGTAATTAAATTTAGAATAGTTTAGAATAGTTTATGAAGTTTAAAAAAAATGCAAAAATGCAAGTGTTTATTTACTAAATAATGTTATATATTACATCACATCATAAGTTATAACTATGGTTACAAAAGTGGACCTTTCCTGTCGAGGGGGGGGGGGGGGTCGTTCGACCTCTCCCCTCCTGGATGCGGCCTGATTTCCTTAGTGAACATTTTCATGGTAGGGTCATCTCGAATCGCTATCCCAGACGCTTTAGATTTGGATAGTCCTGGGCACCGTACTCACCAGATTTCAATCCATGTGATTATTTCTTATTGGGATTCGTTAAGTACAATGTGTACAGGAATAATCCACATACGGTCGAACAATTAAAGACAGAAATTACAGCTTCTGTGGAGAGCATCTCTGATGAAACACTAACTCGGGTTGTGGAAAATTTCAGTAGACGTTTGCAAATGGTGTTGAATGCATAGGGATCACATATTGAAAATGTTTTTACATGAATAAAATCTCCGTGCTTCAATGTTATTGTGACAGCAGAACCAGTGTTGTAATCGAAATACTTTAATAAATATAAACAATTCAAATTAGAGCGTCTTCTTTTTGATGACGCGGTTACATAAAATTAATAATAGATTTAAACATTTGAAATCTAATTTTTGATTGACGCAAATAGTTAGCTAGCTGGCTGGCTGGCTAAAGTTCGCCCGCTACTACCAGTCCAATTCCACCACGGGTTGACACCCCTCTAACCCCCTTATTCCTACCCCTGTGCGTGTGAAGGGGTAGCCAATATATCTTCCCGATGAAATAATGATGATGATAATATTCCGGGCGTTTTGGGGTCTATTCTAAAGGCCCCGCCCGGCCTTTATCCATGGGGTTTGGGTCTGACCCATTATGTTCCTTTTATTTTGAAGCCCGTGTCCGGCCCGGCCGTAAGAATTTTATAAAACATGTACCCGGCCCGGCTCGTACTTGTTTAAGTGTAATACTGGACCTACATATAATAAACTGATTCGCGATACTTGTACATTTAAACATCATGCCATCTTTAGTATTATAAATGTGTAACTATCGAAATCGAGTTTTACGACAAGCAGCAACGATAAAATTAATGTTAGCAGGATTTAAAAAAAAAAATTACAAATATTTTAAATTAAATTTTCATTTTTATTATTTACTACATATATGAAAAAAGTTGAAGCCAGTATCTACCCAGACCCGTAGACAAAACTCAAAGCTGGGCACAAACCGTTAATCCGTTATCGTTAATTAACGAAGTTAACTTTTTCGTTAACGATTTAACTTTTAAGTTAACTTTGAAAATCATTATCGGACTAATTAACTTCCGTTACATTTAACTTCCGTTAACTCAAGTCCGTTAACCCAAAAAATTCATAAATAAACGTTTAAAAGTTTCTATTATTTTCAGTGCTGAGCAGGTGCGCAATTAATCCGCCACTGTTAATAGTGATGAACGAATTTCCATTTCCGCAGTGCAAAATCAGGCGATATATTTGTTTCCGTCGCCACAATTTGTCTTACCAAATATGGTAGTTATTTATGGCATTGGTTTGAGCAAAACATGGTCGACTGTAAAATCAGGCGGAAAGATTTGCCATTTGAGTTGAATGTTTCAACTTCTTTCAAGAAATATCACGAGCATTTTAAAGCACTTTCAATAATATATATGTAACAATTACAACAAATAACTACATTCGTTTCATTTGCAGTGTCTCTTGCGCAA
The DNA here is from genome assembly GCA_023014485.1 of Bathynomus jamesi. Taxonomy (NCBI): domain Eukaryota; kingdom Metazoa; phylum Arthropoda; class Malacostraca; order Isopoda; family Cirolanidae; genus Bathynomus; species Bathynomus jamesi. The sequence goes on along the minus strand of JAJOZX010010299.1, from coordinate 25,058 downwards.
CATGTTTGTGCTCGTGAATATTTAAAAATAATCGTTGTCAAGTAAGTCATGTATATTTATAATATGTCTGTGAGTACCTTATTAGTAGTCTCCTTGATACATTTCAAGAACCATAAAACTGATCAGGTAAGATTTCAATTCTCATGTCACTTTGATGACATAAATTAAGTCAATTGATGTCTTACAATGGGAGCGTTTTCACCTTAACCCTTTATGTCCTGGCGGTACTTCTAGGTACCACATCTTTAAAATCTCCATAATTATTTTTCTACCCGGTTGATCCTGCCGGTACTTTCAAGTCCCAATGTGAATTAGTTTCTTTATGAGATAATAGATGGCGTTGAGAAGTAAATGTGAGCGTGTGGCGCCAGAGGCTGTTTACTCTTTAGTATCTCTGCTGTGAAGACCGAAGAAATTTCAGTGCAATTACTTCCCGAATATTCTGTGCCATATCTGTTCCAAATAACAAAGGTAAGGGTTATTTTATTTTTATCTTGTTCTTGAAATGTTCAAGAATGCTTCAAACAATTGTTGTTCTTGTTTATTATTTTTAAGTGTGAAATAATAAAGGATTTATTGAGTCAACTTCTAAGTACCAACAGGACAAAAGGGGCATAAGTCTACATCGTTTTCTTTTGGTTTTCTTTCAATTTTATGGATGACTATTTTAATTTATGTGGAAATATTTGAACTTGAACTCATGTGTTTACACAAGATTGCGCTTGCGCTTTGCAACATTGCGCAAGCTAAATAGTCAGATTGCGCATGATAGTGAACAGTGGATTGCGCTTGCGCAACTTAATTTTTGATTGCGCTGTCCAGCTCTGATTATTTTCTGATTTTCAATACAGACACTTGTGTGATTTTGAATTTTATAAATCATGATGGCATCTCAACAAGAACAAGCTCAGAACCCCTGGCCCCACCTGGACGACTACTTCTTGTTGGGTGAGCAAGTGTTGGTGGCAGTGGCGGGTCCTAGCTTACATGACGCCTGGGCGAACCTCACCTTCAGCGCCCCCCCCCCCTGTTCGCCAACACACACACATTCGAATCCCCCCAAAATAAAGGACAGACATAACTCTTTCACAAAATAACTTTTTATTGGACTAATTGTTGGAACTTCAGAACCAAAACAAAGACTCAAATTTCTGAATTTTACAAATCCTTCATCACGTAAATAGAATAACTCACTTAAGAGAATGTAATTATGATACTATGAACAGGAAAAATACAAATTAAATTGCACAACTGCCATAAATAAACTAGAGAATCAAATTTCTAAATTGTACAAATGCTCTATCACATAAATAGAATAAGACACTTAAGAGAGGGTAATTATTATGCTACACTTTGAACAAGAAACAAAATAAATTGCACCACAGCACAACTGCCATCTAAAGCCTGACTCTTCTTACCTTCCTTGATGCAAAGTCATGAATTAAATCATCATATGAAATCTGCTCAGCAATTGTATGATTTATACTGATGATGGCCAGACCGGTAAGGCGTTCCTGTGACATAGTTGACCTCAGGTAGGATTTGATGAGCTTCAGCTTTGAAAAGCTCCTCTCTGCTTCAGCAACAGTGACTGGAAGAGTAAGACCAATTCTGAGAGCAGTCCACAAATTTGGATATATTTCAGAGAGCTCCCTTTCATGGATAAATGTCAGCAGTTCAAGCAAGGATATGGTCTTTGATGGCAAGTCAGGCAAGTTCTTCAGCTCCTGTGCAAGCTCTCTGCCATCCAAGTCAGATTGTCCCTTAAAGTGTAGTGTAGTACTAAGGTTCACACATTGTTCTGTCAGCTCCTCAAATGTGAGATTTTGGAAATGTGTCAGCACTCCAAACTTCTCTCCCACAATTTCCAACGTGGAAAATCTTTCCTGAATGGCTGATGTTGCAGCATCAACCACTGCATTGAAAAATGTCACCTCCAGCTTCTTCAAAGCATCAATCAAGGGCTCATCAGATGCTTCATAGGAGAAGTGCCGCTTTGTGGACCTCAGCCGTTTTTGTTTTAACACAGCCTCCACATTCATTTGTTCACAGATATCTGTGGCTGCCATTTGTGCAGCCACAAAACCTGTTGCCCTGTAATTGCGGAGACCTCTCTCTGTTTTTTTTAGGAGATTTACTGCAACATCAACGTGCATGCTAGGAGACTGCATCTGCTTGCTCACATGCTGAATTTGGCACAACAGGTCATGCCACACCACTGAACAAATGGCGAAGCGGTATGACCCAACCTCCTCTGACAGAGATTGAGCCTCGACCTTTATTACAGAGTCTTTGGTGTGGTCCCTCACCTCGATCAGTGCATCTCTCACTGCAGCTGCCTGATATCTCAGGGGCTCCACACTCTTGATCTTGCTTTCCCACCTTGTATCAGACCACATCTTCAATGTGATGTTCACATGTTTTTTCAAAATGGCCCATCGTTGTGTGGAGGCTGAAAACAAGTTGTAAAGCTTCTGCAAGATGCCAAAGTAACTTGTGGCATCAATAGATCCCTTAGCAGCATCGGCCACAAGCAAATTCAGAGAATGAGCCCCACATGGAACAAACAGAGCTCTGGGATTAATTTCTAGGAGCCTGGATTGAACACCCTTGTTTTTTCCCCTCATGTTGGCCCCGTTGTCGTATGATTGTCCTCTACAGTCCATGAAAGGAACTTTTAGCTCCTCCAGTCTCTTCAGAATCAGAGATGCCAAATGTTGACCAGTGGACTCCTCTGCCTCCAAAAACCCCATGAAATGTTCCTTTATATGGGGCTTCCCCTCCAGTGACACAACCCGAATCACAACTGACAACTGTTCAGTGTGGCTGATATCTGGAGTGCAATCTAGAATTATTGAAAAAAACTTTGATTGTTTGATGTCGCTCACCATTGCTGAAATGGTCTTGCTGCTCGACAAATCAATGAGTTCGTTTTGTATGTGGTGGCCGAGGTAGCTGGTGTGACTGGAGGTCCCTTTTTGGACACGGTTAATGTGCTCTTGCATTATAGGATCAAATTGTGCCATCAGTTCAACTTCTTTCAGAAAATTGCCATTTGATGGTGAGAACAATTTTTCTGTATGTCCCCTTAGTGCCAAATTCCTAACTGCCAGAGAATGCACAATAGCAGTGAGACGTGTCAGCACCGCTCTCCATCTCAACTTCTCAGCCTCCAGAAGTGCCATCTCCTGCTTGTCAATGGTCTCCCCCTTTCTCATCCTCACTGCCAGTTCTTTCCAGATTTTCATAGAATTTAGGTGTTCTGAACTGTTGTCATGTGATGTGAGCAATGAGCTTGCATGCTTCCAGTCCGAGAGTCCCAAACTTGTTAAATTTATTTTCCTCTTGGAAAATAATGTACAACAGAAACAGAAAAGGCTGTTGTTTTTTAAGGAATAGACCAACCAACTTCTGGTTATATTTTCCCCACTAACCAATGACTTCCTGAAGTATTGATGGTGGAAACTTCTTCCGTCACTGTCGTTTCTAGGGAATACAAAGTCAGATGGTACTTGACTTGGTCCCCTGGAAACCAGTTGTGTCCGAATTCTCTCAGTCAGAACTGAAGGCCAGTTAGCAGGGTCGGTGGACAGAGACTCATCCTCAGGAGGCGATTCTGCTCCAGGCCTTTCTAATAGAAAGAACAAGAGCATTACTCATTAGTATACACACCTAAGTTAGATAACACATTATTCACAGCACTTTGTTATGGTGGTGGTGTTATGGAATTATGGTGGTGAAACACCACACATACCCAGTAATAATAACATTATAATTTATAACTGTTTGCAAAATGCTTTGCAGGGATGCACACACATACACATACACACACACGCACACACTCACAGACATATGTGCACACAAACTCACCTGAAGAGTCCTGCCGGGGAGAAGTAGAAGCAAATGGGTCTTCATCCTCAGGATCAGACTGCATTTGTGGAGACATATGTGAGGCTGAGGAGGTAGATGGCTCCTCAGCCTCAATAATGGCAGAAGTAGACGGCTTCTCATCCTGGCTAGTGGCAGAGGGTGTTCCAAAATATTTCAAAAGTGCCCCTGCAAATAGTAAAATAGAACATAACAGACCAATGCATGAATAGGCTAGTACAATTAATTTAACATGTTATTAAGCACAATTTATTAAACTTTTAGAATAGGAAACAAATGAATAATACAACCTCCTTGGTTAATGGCTAATTATATACATAATAGTACACTTCAAATGACTCAGAAAGCTATATCACAAAATAGCAGTGCAATATAGCAGTGAAGAGTAGATGACATAGCTCTATACCTTTATCTTTTGCTCGTTTCTCCTCTTCTTCTTTCCTCTTTTTTCTAAACTGAGCACCTGATAGCTTTGACCTCTTCTTATCCCTTTGCGGTTATTTGACAGACCTTAGTGGCTTAGTGTGAAGATTCGTTCTGTAATAAATAATATACATTTCACTATTTAACCAAACCCAGAAAAATAACATTACATATGTTAAAGTATGGGCCTTTATTCCCAATAATATTAATCTGGAAGCATTTTGCATTGTTTAGGTCTTTTATGGGAAGGTTTATGGAAAATGCAATAGATGGTTTTTTATTAATAAAAATATATTTATTGATCTTTTATTATTTATTTTATTTTATTTTTTATCTTTATTTATTTCTTTATTTATTTATTCTTATTTTTATTTTTATTTTTTTGCAGGCACTCATGCCGCCCCTCCACAAATGCCGCCCTGTGCGGCTGCCCATATTGCCCATATGAGGAACCGCCACTGGTTGGTGGACTTGTTCATCAAGTTCAACACAGCCATCCCCTCCAGTGCTGCAGTGGAGCGTTTGTTCTCTATGGGCAAGGACATCCTGAGGGCCAAGAGATCATCCCTGTCTGATGAAAACTTTGATATGCTAATTTTCATGAAGGGCAACATGCATCTCATGGACAAAATGGAGAACGAGAAGAAGAGGGAAAATTAAATTATATATATATTGTGTTTTTCATTTTTTTTATAATAAAAGTTAACGTTAACGGTTTATCGGTAACTTCCGTTACATGTTTAACGAATTAACGGATTAACGGTTAACGAAGTTAACTTTTTGGTTAACGGATTAGCGGTTAACGAAGTTAACTTTTTGGTTAACGGTGCCCACCACTGACAAAACTATATTTTCAACCCATGCCCGGCCCGTGTCCGCTATGCTTCCAACAATCCCACTCACACCTGGCCCATGGGCTAAGCCGGGCCGGGCACGGGCTTAAAAGCCTACCTGTGTCCGTGCAGGCCTCTAGTCTATTCAGTGCGTTACTGTGAGGGGTGTGTGTTTTTGGTGTTTTAACCTCCTCAGCCTCAAAGGTCACGTGACGGAGGGGGCCTACAGATTTACGTGGAATCCGAACTACGGATCGCTCTATCACCTGGATGCAGAGGTGGTCCTCCATCCAACAACCTCTCAGACCCACCGTCGCTTAACTTCCCTGGTCGACGGGAAGCGATATCGACATGGGTACGACGTAGCCCGTTGCTGTGAGGAGAGCGAAAGAGTAGAACGAGGGAATGACTCTTGATACCTTTCTGAGGAAAGTTATTAGTGAGGGTTGGCGAGGCATTCTCCGCTTCATAACGCGTTTGTTATGAAAAGACGTCGCGTGAGTGACGGCAATGATTAATTATCAAACAAAATAAACAATTTTATAATGACTATGTGATTTTTGTTTGTGGAGTTTCATAAAAGACAGTTTATGCCACGCGCCCACTGTCCTTTGATGAGCTACGAGATCGCGCCACGAATGCCCTTCAGAGCATATCACGTGCCATCTGTGCAAACGTTATGGACGATTTCGTTCAACATCTCCAGACGTATATTGAAAGAGAAGATGAACATGTTCTGTACTAAACAAATCTTCAAACAATTACTGTAACTGTTCCATATAAGTTTCAACTGGAAAATTATGCATGTTTGTTGTATTTAATAAATAAAAATGGGTACCTATTTTAGGGAAATCCTATATTTCTTATAGGTCTTATTATGTATGGGTGTATGGTTGCGTGTGTGTATGTATCGATAGATAGATAAGTAGACTTAAAAATGTACACATGATATTTGAATACAACTCAGAATTAAAAAACTGCAGTAGGCATCCTGGATTTGGTTCGTTATTGCTTGATTTAATGTCTTAAATGGAGTTCGACCACAGATTACAGAAAATTAACCAAATACAGAACGTTAAAAGTACCGCTCTAGCACAACAACGAACACAACACAACATCACTAGTGCGCTGAACCTCTGGTCCACTCCGGAGAGGGCGATCGGATATTTATAAGAAATGATTAATCTTCATTTTATGCAGAAATAAAATTTGTTACACGTACAATGCCCAAACTAATGACTTAAGATTCATCACAAATTGACTCGCTCATTCTTTAGAAAACTTCTTAACGATGATTAGTTGTTAAGCAAATTAGTTTTCATGAAAGTCACCTTTGTTTATTAATTAATCTGTGGTTCGATACATGGCTTCAACTGCGGGTTAAAACTATAAAATTATAATCAAGTGTATACTGTAAATGTAATATAAATTTAATATAATTAAAATTATAAAAGGGTTAATTGTAAAGTGGGGTGGATCGTGGGTAAGAAATTAAAAGAACGAGAGTCCCTCTTATCGTGTATGGGTGAAATAAGATTGAAATTAAGGAGAGAAAGTGTTCAATCAAAAAAGGGCAAAACCTCAAATAAAATCTGTGAAGTTTGTACATATATGTCTGTGTGTCTCCCTATCTATACATACATAGTTACATACACATAAATACGTGTAGTGTAACGTTTTTCTCTGTTGTCTTTCATAGTTAGCAAAGATTGAGGAGAGAAGCTTATTGTCTCAGTTGTATCATATTATTTACCAAATTCGGGAAACCCAATTATTTTATTTAATAAGTTATTTAAAGTTATTTAAAAATGAATTAATTAATATAATTTTAATTTATAATTAAAAATTTAAGTACTTTCCTGCTATCCCGGACTCCAGACTTTTTGTCAGTTGCCAGACTTCAGTATTAACAGAATATTTTCGTTAAAACTAACGAAAATATCACGACTTAACCTAACCCTACCAACTAATTAGCAGTGGTGGGCACCGTTAACCAAAAAGTTAACTTCGTTAACCGCTAATCCGTTAACCAAAAAGTTAACTTCGTTAACCGTTAATCCGTTAATTCGTTAAACATGTAACGGAAGTTACCGATAAACCGTTAACGTTAACTTTTATTATAAAAAAAATGAAAAACACAATATATATAATTTAATTTTCCCTCTTCTTCTCGTTCTCCATTTTGTCCATGAGATGCATGTTGCCCTTCATGAAAATTAGCATATCAAAGTTTTCATCAGACAGGGATGATCTCTTGGCCCTCAGGATGTCCTTGCCCATAGAGAACAAACGCTCCACTGCAGCACTGGAGGGGATGGCAGAGATACTAAAGAGTAAACAGCCTCTGGCGCCACACGCTCACATTTACTTCTCAACGCCATCTATTATCTCATAAAGAAACTAATTCACATTGGGACTTGAAAGTACCGGCAGGATCAACCGGGTAGAAAAATAATTATGGAGATTTTAAAGATGTGGTACCTAGAAGTACCGCCAGGACATAAAGGGTTAAGGTGAAAACGCTCCCATTGTAAGACATCAATTGACTTAATTTATGTCATCAAAGTGACATGAGAATTGAAATCTTACCTGATCAGTTTTATGGTTCTTGAAATGTATCAAGGAGACTACTAATAAGGTACTCACAGACATATTATAAATATACATGACTTACTTGACAACGATTATTTTTAAATATTCACTAGCACAAACATGTTGCGCAAGAGACAGACTGCAAATGAAACGAATGTAGTTATTTGTTGTAATTGTTACATATATATTATTGAAAGTGCCTTAAAATGCTCGTGATATTTCTTGAAAGAAGTTGAAACATTCAACTCAAATGGCAAATCTTTCCGCCTGATTTTACAGTCGACCATGTTTTGCTCAAACCAATGCCATAAATAACTACCATATTTGGTAAGACACAAATTGTGGCGACGGAAACAAATATATCGCCTGATTTTGCACTGCGGAAATGGAAATTCGTTCATCACTATTAACAGTGGCGGATTAATTGCGCACCTGCTCAGCACTGAAAATAATAGAAACTTTTAAACGTTTATTTATGAATTTTTTGGGTTAACGGACTTGAGTTAACGGAAGTTAAATGTAACGGAAGTTAATTAGTCCGATAATGATTTTCAAAGTTAACTTAAAAGTTAAATCGTTAACGAAAAAGTTAACTTCGTTAATTAACGATTAACGGATTAACGGTTTGTGCCCAGCTTTGCTAATTAGGTTAATTGAATGCCCGATTAGGTAAACTGTACGCCTTTGATAATTATAATTGGTTAGGGTAAGTCGTGATATTTTCGTTAAAACTAACGAAAATATTCTGTGTCAAAACTGAAGTCTGGCAACTGACAAAAAAGTATGGGGTCCGGGATAACAGGAAAGTACCAAAATTTATTTCCCGGAATAGTTTGTGCAAGATTTTTACTTATTTATTATTTTTCTTAATAAATTTAACAGTTAAAATTTTTAAACATTATTTTTATGACTGATGCATGCCAGAAGACCATTAAAAAATAAGATGAAGTATACAGGCGTTTGGTAACTTTACAGAACATTACTAACATTTTTTTAAATTTCAAGAAGTCAGAAGTTTGAAGTGAAGTCCCTCATGAATGAATGTTTACATTAAAACAATAATTAGTATCCTTTCTCGCGAATATACTACAAAAAGAGTTAAGAAAACTTACCTTTATTAGATAACACACACAAATGTAATTCTGAATTTAAGTTATGCCTCTTTCCGAATGCCCGAGTGGAACGCGCAGTTTGCTAAACTGAATACTCTTTACATAAAAGGAAATATATACCCCTAGAAAGAAGTTCAAAGCTCCGAATAGGGAGTGTTATGAACTTAAATCAGACGTGGAAGTCATTAAACATATAGTATCAAGAGGCTAACGGGCAATTTGGAAGCCGAGTTGCCTTTCGCCGAATATTTTTGCTGCTTTTTGGTGAAAACAAACCTTGGAAATTAAAAAATTCGATATGTAAGCAACTATAAATAATTATTCTTCGTTTATATAAATGTGAACGTTGGCAACTTTCTCTCTCTCTCTCTCTCTCATTAACTTTTCAAATACTGTATTTTTCGCTCCAAAATTATAATTAATTTAATCTCACGATCTCGTATTCCATTATAGTAAGTCCATCGATAGCATTCATTTAAAGAATTTTCACATTTATTTTCACTACATGCTGATTAAGCTAACCTTTAAATACCTATGCAGAGGTCTTTTCTGAGATTGAATAAAATCGTCTGACGTTAACAATGACAAAATCAGTAGCGTCGTTGGGTTCTAGAAGGTGAACCAGCGTTATCTTTAATTTTGTGTTCAGCTAGCCAAGAAGAAGCTAATGTTAGCACCGTCGAGTACGACTTGTGCATCTGGAGAGCATCAAGTTTGGGGTTTCCATATAAATGTGTAATACAACTAACTAATTTAATGTAAAGTCTACTTTTAACTCATCGAGTTCCACTCTTAGAAGAAATGAAAATGAGGTGGAGAAGAGAGCTAACAAACTGGGAGAAAAATGTTGAAATGAAGTAAAATTTATATGAAGTAAAATTTATATATACAGGGTGTCCCAAAAAACAACAACTATATACTCATATATATATATATATATATATATATATATATATATATATATATATATATATATATATATATGATGCTATAAAGAGTATATAGTTTTTTTTGGGACACCCTGTATATATAATAAAGTGTTAATAAAAGTACTCGTACAGTATAAAATGTTTATTTACATACAAATTATGATTATTATTATTATTATTATTATTAGTATACAGTAGGTAAGAAAGAAAATATTAATGATAAATTTTCTTATACTGAAGTTTATATTATACATTCGAAATAAATTATCTTGTATCGAAATCTAAAAATAATTACTACATATAACATTATATGTAAAATAGCGCAAATATACTAAAATACAATATAATGTTAATAACATGCTTCATAATTTAACATTGTTAAAATTGTTAAAATTTCGTGTGTAAATATTAACAAATTAAAAAGTTACCAAAGCTGTAAAATCTCTTTGAAGAAAAGGGATCTTTTCCTTTATGGCATCCCCATTGTTTTACTGCGCGAAACCTACGAGAAAATTATTGAATGCCCAGTTAATTGAATGCCCAGTTAGGTCAACTGTACGCCGTTGACAATTGGTTAGGTTAACCTAACTAATAATCGTTACAAACTAAAAAGAAGAAATTGGGGCTACTATAAAGGAAAAGACCCCCAAAAAGTTATATTAACTTAACATACAGTATCAAAACTATTAAAATTTATTAAAAATGTAAAACTCTGTAAAAAAGGCTTAATAATATGCAACTTTTTGAACTTTATATTCAATTAATATTTATGTTTTTGCTTTACGAGGATAAGTCAATAAGTAGGGCGAATTTTCATTTAGGAATGAAACATCAGTTAATTAGCTTAAATTTTAACTTGGTTTCAATTATCTTATTTGATTAGGGGGTTGCGTATATAGTCCCGATCTCAAAACCCTACTTTCTGGACCCACGAAGGAAGCTCTGAAGGGACGAAAACTTTCATGATAACAGAGAAGTGCATGCGGGTGGGTTGCGTGGATTAAGTAAAACATTTTTTGCTGCCGTGATCCAGAAACTTGATATTAATTAAGTGGCAAAAGTGCATTGAAATATATGAGGTGACTTTGTAGAGAAATAAATCTAACATTTCTCGGATAATGTATGAATTGCAGTTAATAAAAAAATTCACTTCTCTTCTTGACTGACCGTCGTAATTAGGCCTATGTGTCGACTGTGTCGTTCGGTGGAATGCAATCAATGCACGCGGTCTATGGAGATGCCGATCTACTTATATATATATATATGAGTGTTGCATCTTAGTTTATTTAATGATAATGAGAAAACAGTTTAATATAATAATTACCTGAAGTACTAAAAATAATTTAAAATTCGAATCATAACCTAGGAAAACTCACTCTCTCTCTCTCTCTCTCTCTCTCTCTCTCTCTCTCTCTCTCTCTCTAATGAGTCTGTAAGGGCCAAAACTGAGAATGAAATAAATGCAAAATAAATGTTTTGAGTAACTCTAAATTCCGTTTATATAATTTTGCAGTCCACAACACAACGCATAAAACATGATTTTCTAAGTTGTGTTTTGTCGTATATTTAAGATAAACTTATTAACTTTTATTATAGTATTTACATTTGGGTTAAATGCTCTAAATATTTGACACAGATTGAGACTTTTTTTATTTTATGAGTATCAACACACATTAACTATTAACCAGAAAGCTCACTTCCATAAAAACTAATTCGCTGAGCAACCAGCCGTTGCTAAGAACTTTTCGACATAATGGTCAGATTATTGGCAATAAATCTTAAATTCAAGTAAAAGTATAAAAATTTAATTTCTCTCTTAAGTGAAGAGTAATCATTTCTTTGAAATATTCATAGCAACGCCTGGTTGCTAAGCAGAACCTAACCCTATTTAGTGTTCCATCTGGTTGTTTTGTAGTCTGTGATATACTGTAAATGCTCGCCAGTCGCCAATACATAGTCACTTCAAGAAATGGCATAATTAGGTGATGCGTGTTCATGATCTGCAATCATAATTCTGATACCGACTTGTAAGCATAAAGGACGTACACGATTTGAATTGACGAATGTATGTAGGTATGTACATTAATTATGCAAACATTATGAAAGCACAGATATTTGATTATTTAAAATGTATATGAATTTACTTTGGCTAAGTAAAGATGTTTTAAGGCTACAGAATTTTATACTGTTATACAGTAAAACAAAAAATAACACTAGCATTGACAAAGAGAAACAAGTTTATTATTTGCATTTACGACTTATAATCAAACGAGTGTATATATATATATATATTATATATATATATATTGTCGTTCTCATAAACTAATCTCAGTGACTCTAACGGACTCAAGTAATGCAAAAATATAAAATTTAAGAGTTAAAATATTTACAAAATGGCTGAGTTGATATTTTTACAACATTGTTTAATATATATATATATATATATAGTGTGTGTGTGTGTGTGTGTGTGTGTGTTTAAACTCATTTTATAAAAAATTAGTTTAAAATTAATTATATATATATATATATTATATATATTTGAGCGTGAGAAAATTTGTGTTACGAATTTATGAATGAAGCTCATGAAGCAAGTTCAGTGTTACATTATTTTTATTCGTGTCATGAAAGAATGTGTTCCAAAATGCAAAAATTGGGTTTGAGTATTTTGAGTATTTTCGTGTCAAATGGTGAAGTTACGCCTACGTCGTTTCTCATCCTTCATCCTTGCATTAATTTTCTTATCTTTGGAGTTGCTTTCGTTTCAATGAAAGTTTGATACTCTTCAGAGTTGAACAAATCAATAACTGGAAAAGAGATACAGATACATACATACCTATCTACCTGTCTATCCATATCTCTCTCTCTCTCTCTCTCTCTCTCTCTCTCTCTATATATATATATATATATATATATATATAGAGAGAGAGAGAGAGAGAGAAAACTATGGCGAAAAGAGTTGAAACCCTTTAAAAATGTTAGGGAAGCAACGAGTTTTGTTAGATTCGCTTCAAAAAAATCGATCTTTTTTTCTTTTAATGTTGGTTTTGGTCAAACGTAATTTTATTTTTTTAAATATAATGAAAATGAAAATGAAAAGGTTTATTGGTAGACTATAGTCCATATGACAAATATTATTAATACAATGACAGTTCATATACTAAGGATAGAAAATATACAATTGATTAGAAATAATACTGCAATGTCGAAGTTAAGTGGAGCTACAGACAGACTTTTTCGTACCAAGAAGTCCATAGCTTAGGCCTTAGAGGATAAATGGCAGGACTCAAGGATAGCTTGGATGATCGGGTTGGTTGATTTTTTAATTCTTTGCATTAGACTGTATTGAACACGTCTTGTTGCCTCCGGGAAGCTCGGGACATTGCGGGTAGCAAACATTTGCGAAGCTGAGCATCTTGGGGGTAATTTATGTAAGAATCTAAAAGACCTGTTGTACAGCAAATTTAGGGTTCTGCCAGAACCTTTTTTATAATTCACCCAGAGTTGCTGTCCGTATATATTACTGCAGAAAAGTGATTAAATAAGGTAGAAAACCTTCTTTTGACGTGTATATTAGGATCATATTAACTCTTAATGTTGAATATACAGACTGTCCAAGCTATAATAGTGCCAAAATGATCAATCATTTTTCTTAGTAATTACAGTGTATTCAATATATATGGTTGTTTACATTTCCAAACCGTCCAAGTTTAGAACACTTTCACAAGATGACCACCATTTGTCGCTACAAAGCGTATTCGAAGCTCGAACTCCATTACATCATTAGTAAGATGCTCTCGTGGAATGGATTCAGTGACCTGTTTCTTTGACGGGGGTTCTGGCAAACTACTGGGTTTGTCACAACACACAAGCGTTTTAACATTCCCCTATAGATAAAAATCGAAAGAGGTTAAGTAAGGTGAATGAGGTGGCCAATAAACTGGCCATACTGTCGGTCCACCACGTCCTACGTAGCGCCCAGGAAAGGTATCTGGTAGAACTTCGTCAAAGAATCAGCGATTTTGGATCCATCCCGCAAGGGCATCTTGCCAAACGAGTTTCATCATTTCATCACCTTAGAGCTTTTTAAGTTTGGCCGATAAAGTCAAATGAAACTTACATACTACTTTTGAATATTGAATTTCATATTACTTTTTAGTTTAACCCTTTATGCCCAAATATTTTGTAGGGTTAAGTTATGAATGCGTGTATTGAAAGATTGTAAATTTGTCTTTTTGGGCTTTTGGGCAGTAAAGGGTTAAATATACTTAACCAAGAAACTGTAAAAAGTGAAATAGTATGACATGTTAAAACAAATATAGCAAATGATAATTATACCAAATCTTTCTGAAGAAGTTCACAAATCTTGACAAGTGTTACTAAATTCATTATCAGTTCTCAAAGCACATCAATGATGTTTTAGGTAATTTCTGTTAATACCTTTCTCATTCCAAGCTCTTTTCGCCATATATATATGTATATATATATATATATATATATATATATATATATATATATATATATATATATATATATATATATATATATATCACACTTAATGTTCAGGACCGGCCTGCGCTCGACCTCTCTACAGCATCTTGCCTCATTTGGGAAATTTTATGGTGCCCATTCATCTACCAACCAAAGGAAAGATGATTGGTTGGGTGGGCTGCGCGCTACATGCCCACGCCGGGAATCGAACCCGGGCAGAAGGATTTGTAGTCAGCGAAGCCAACCACTACACCCCCTAGGTATAAAGGTATGCACGTTACATGCACGGATTACAGCCCCAAGAATATTCATTAACTCTAATTAAAACCTCTTGCCCGCCATGTTTGTAGAACTGCTTGATGAGCTATTGGGTATGGGTGTGAGAAAACATCTCTTTCTTACACCAAACACTCTTCATAGCAATGGAAAAGTCTTATGCGAGAAGCAGAGAAGAGCCATGCATCAAAGGGTGATAATACTAAAATACCCTCAACATTAGAGCGTTTCATGGCTTGATCGGTTAGGGTGCCGCAGGGCAGTGCTGAGACTCCGTTGAGTTGTGTGTTCGAACCCCAGAGCTTCCTAGAACTGGGCAGTTGTCTTTTGTATATCTCACGTCACGTCGAAGCGGCGGGCCGGCCACACGCCTTTAATTGACGTGAGCTAAGGTAGTTCAGGCTCGGTCCTCTACCCCACACTTCCTTGGGGGACTTCCTTAGGGGATGTGGGACATGGATGTTATCTTACCTTCAATATCAGCTTCAAAGCCTGTTGGATGAGACTTGGATGAATCTCCATCATCGTAAACGGTGATTCGAACCTCTGACTTCGCAAATATCACATGCTGACGAGAACCATCCTGAGGAAAACATGAATTACATCATTTTAATGACCGACCGCCGTTAAGGAACAATTGCGGGAATTTCTCAAAAAATGAAGATAATGAAGAAGTTCGTGAGAAGTATATATATTATCCACACAGTATATGGGATAGAACTCAGAATGGTCCCCTGAGATCTTTTATGTTACACGCTGACCGTGCACAGAACAAGGAACTCTTCTGGGGAAATTAAATCCATTATAGTTCGAATAAGTAATGGTAAATGACAAATACTATAGTTTTTCTTTTTCATGATGTTAGCCCGACGTGGGCAACGGGTCACTTGCAAAGAGACCCCAAAATATAGTTTCCTTCATCAGCTATCTGCGAAGCAGATAGGATCCAGCTTTGGGATAGGATTTTGGGTTTACAGCTACACCTAGCCAGCTATATTCAGAACCTCAGTATGCGCAAGAAACTCGTTGTATTCACGTCAGATTGAATACATCAAAGAAAGAGGAGTAACTATTGTATTTTCAACTAGGCTAGGCTAGGTGCAGCTGTAAACCCTAGATCCTGTCCCAAAGCTGGATCCTATCTGCTTCGCAGATAGTTGTTGTTGTTGTTGTTGTTGTTGTTTAGCCGATCAGCCCACCCTGATCGAGCAAGCCGGCGGCACGCAGGTATCCGGTCGCCCTCTCCGGAGTGGACCAGAGGTTCAGCGCACTAGTGATGTTGTGTTGTGTTCTATGTTGTGCTAGAGCGGTACAGTCTGTCATAATGTGTTCAATTGTTTGTGGTGTGTCGCGGTACAGTCTGTCATAATGTGTTCAATTGTTTGTGGTGTGTCCTGGCACAGGTGGCGGGTGTCGTCTGTGGAGTTGTCTAGTCTGTGTTTATATGTCCGTAAGTTGGGGTGATGTCCACATCGGAATCGTGCTAAGTTAACTCGATCCGATCTGCTCAGGCTCAGGCATTAACAGGCCATGTAGTGGCAAGGGTGTTGTGGGTTAGTTGTCGCTGCTGCCATGAATTGTGTTCCCCTCATGTCTAAATGTTCCCTAATTTTCAGTATTTTTGTTTCTGTGTGCAGGTGTTCTATTGGTGTTGTTTGAGTGCATCCTGTGATGATACGAAGTGCGTTGTTTTGTATCGTCTGTAAGGTGTTTATGTGTGTGTTTGAGATAATGAGTGCCGAGCATGGGCTAGCATAGTCCATAACTGAGCGAATATATTGTTTGTATATGAGTGATGTTGTTTCCTGCTGGTGTCCAAAGTTTGTGCCTGTTAGTACCCTAAGCGTGTTAAGTCTTGACGTACATTTGTTTTTAATATCTTGAATGTGGTTTGCAAAAGATAATGATGTGTTGTATGTGACCCCAAGTATTTTGGTCCTGTGAGTGTGTGGAATGTTGGTGTTGTTTAGTGTAAGCTGTGGAGTTGTCTGGTGTTCTTTTGTATTGCTTGTAAGCAAGGTGATGGTTGATTTTGTGGGGGCTACTTTGAGTCTATTGTGTGTGAGCCAGTCTTGTATAATGTTTAAATGTATGTTCTTAAGTTATTTGTAGCGGTGTCGATGTTGTTGTGGGTGGACGTTAGAGTGATGTCATCTGCATATGATGATAAGGTAAGCTTGTTATCTATGGGTGTTGGAATGTCATGCATTTATAAGTTGAAGAGTGTTGGTGAGAGAACAGAGCCTTGAGGGACCCCGTTCAGAAAAAGCTTGTTTTTGGATGACTTGCCATTAAATGTGACATGTGAGTATCTTCCTAAAAGATAGTTGCTCAGCCATCTTTTACTGTTATTGTGCATGTTTGTGTTGAGTATTTCGTTTATGAGAGGGAAGCGTGGGATAGCATCAAATGCTTTACTAATGTCTATTGTTGCTAAGAGTGTACGTTGATAGTTGGTAAGGGAAGCTATATTTCGGGGCCTCTTTGCGAGTAACTGTTGCCCACGTCGGGCTAACATCATGAAAAAGAAAAACTACTGTATTTTTCATTTACCATTATTATTCGAACTCTAGTGGATTTAATTTTTCCAGAAGAGTTCCTTGTTCCATGCACGGTCTGTGTGTAACAAATATATATATATACTGTACATATAATGAACTGAATTACAGTTTAACTAACAAAAATACTGGTCCTACGGGCAGGATATTCTCTAAGCAAGTTGGAGTTTAACATTTACAGTTAGCTCACGAATCACTTAAATTTTAAATGCAGCTTCACAGATTTTACTTGAAGCTCACGAAGCAGTTAAATTTCAAATACAACTTGTCGCATTTTTTTTTACTTATGGCTTCCGAAGCCCAATTACTGGGGGTTCAATTATTTGGTCAATAAAACTATAGTCATGAAAAATCTTATAAGCTTCACAAATCTTGACACAATGTGAAGTTCAAGATTTTCATGGCTGCGTTCTTTTCTATAGTTTTATCGCGATGCTGGGGCTTTCTGGCCCTGTAATTGGTGAGGGGGGGGGGCTAGTCACACATATATTTTCGTTCATTACTTATCACCCCCATCCACCATACGAAGTTTGGTCGAAATCGGTTCAGAAACGTAAAAGTTTTTTCTGCGGACAGACAGACAGACAGACAGACAGAAACATTTTCGGCGAATTATAGTAGTAATACTTATATAGTGAGTATTCCTACATTGAAAATTATTAATCTTTCAGCATTTGAACGATGTTCGTACCTTAAAAATAAACAAACGCGAAAACTATACAATTTCCCAATCAAAACGAGATGCATTTGAATTTCGTAAAAGTTGAGCCTTTCATTAAAAAGATTTGCTAATAAGTTTGTTCGGGCGGAGACAAAAGATGTTTTAATGCGATTCCAAATTTGATAATTCAATTGAATATAAGACTGAACACATTCAGATAGTGCTGGATCAGATGGGGAGCTTCTCCCCCTTCTTTCTGTACGATTTGACATCACCGCTGATGTGCCACAAACTTTTTTTAATAATGAAAATTACTCGTTACTCGTTTTTTTTTGTTATGAAGATAAAGAAAGAGTTCATTCCTCCTTTCTTTCATTTGCGTTTCTTTTTATGCAAGATCCATACTGTCTTACGAGTAGTACTTTGCCTTAAACTTCTTCAAAATCAATGCATTTTCTCGTTTCTCATCGAAACTTAAGATTTCACTTTTCATCAAATGAAAGACACTCAAAGATGATCGTTTCCCTTCAGCGTTTAAAACGTGTATAATGAAATTATGAATATTTCTATTTACTTTCCATTTAGATTTTTAATTAAGAGAAAAATCCCTCATCCTACCACCAAAGCGCGATTGCCGCACCATCTGGCGTCGTAACCATTATTCTCCCGTTCAATTTCGATGTAAGCCCCGTAGCAATCTACAGTGTAGGGAGCAGAGAGGTTATGGAAGGTGACCAGCAGATAAAGACCGGGTTCAGTCTGGAAGAAAGGAAAAAATTATCTTTCGCCTCATTATGTAACATTACTAAAACTGAATCTTGTCAGAATGTCGAAACACAGTTATACTGTAAAGAAAATCAATAATGATTACAACTAACAGAGCTAAATAATGGCTGCTTCGGCCAACATATATTTAGTTATGTAATTTCAACAAAATGTTTTGCAGATTTTGGTTCCAATACGTCAACACAAGTGCACGTCCGAGGGGCATTTTCTATGAACAATCTAACTGAAAGTGGATAATCCTACAGTACGAATGAGAATGGATCAATTTGAGAATTTCCTCCTTTGACGAGGAATGAAATGGAAATGACATTGAGTCGGAAGAGAGAATATTTTCTTATATAATAATAATAATAATAATAATAATAATAATAATAATAATAAACATTGAGGAGCGGTAGAAACTGGCACAGCGCTGAGGCCAAATAATGCAGGGCATTGGTCTATTATTATTATTATTATTATTATTAGATTCGAACCCCCGACCTCAGTGTCTTCACTTCGCTTATAGGGAAACGGTCTTCACTTCGCTTATAGGGAAACGGCGTTACCGATGGAGGTACGGACTTTGATGATAAATATAAAAGTTAACTTAAAAATAGAGCTTTTTCATGGTGTTACACACAAAGGTCTCTTCTCAATTTCGGTCATTTCCATTTCATTCCTTTTCCAAGAATGAGAAATCTTCGAGTGAAACTCTCAAAGGAGGAAATTCTCAGACAGATCCATTCCCCTTCGGACTATCTCGTGGCTAATGTTGTAACACGGATTCCCTTCGATCGGCGAAGCTAGACGACATTGGGTGCGGGGAGTAGTTGGATGGGTGACCGTTTTCTGCGTCCAGATTATGTAGGGTCTCTTGGTTCGGAACCCAGATAAAGTCGTAGGTCCCCTCCGTCACATGACCTTTGCTGTTACGAAGGAGGTTAAACAGCCCCAAAATACGCGCTACATTCCCATTCCCACTGTAAGATTTCCCACTTTAAGTAGATTTTCCCGCAAAGAAAATACCTTGGGTCCGCAGTTACGTCACGGTCTTTTTTTACTTTTTCTCAAATCAGGAAACTCTCCTACTAAATATGGAATTCCCACTTGGAGCATTCCCATTCTTAGACCGTGAATGGGGAATGAGAATGGCATCAAGTGGGAACTAATCCTGTGACCCTTTACCTTGATGTTCCACTCGCAATAAACACGTTCTCCGACAACCACGGACCGTTTTTGAAGCCTGAACGATTTCGCTTCTTCACCAATGACAGCCTTTTGTAGGGGAATCGGTAGGGAGCGAATAAATCTGAAAATGGAACAGGCTTACTTATAATAGAAACCAAGGATTATAGAACTTATTCTAAGGGAATTTTCAACTAAAATGGAAGAGATTAGGACTCAATGATGGCGAACCAGTGACCCGCGGGTCAAGTACTGACGTACGAGGCAATTTTTAGTGCCCCACGAATTCTTATTTAGATAAAATATGACTTTAATTTTTAATATTTTGTGCCTTACAGTTTAAAAATTATTTTATTCTCCTACCGAAATAAACAGCTGATACACATTGAAACGTTTTTAAACGTATAGTATACGTTTAAAAACGTGCTAATAATGTTTGGTTCATCTTATTCATGTGAACAGTTGTTTTCCTCCATGAATTTCGTCAAATCCACCACTAGGAATCGCCTTGGCACAGATATGAGTGCTGCATGTGTGAGACTAAAGACAACTAAATATAAACCTCGGATCAAAACATTAGCAGCTAAAATCCAACAACAAGTTTCTCACTAAAAATAGTAAGTAAATAAATTATTGTGACCCAATTTCGTTTTTTTTTAAATCAAAAGTAACAAAAATGACCCGCCAGCAAAAAAGGTTCGCCACCATTGGATTAGGTTGTTCTAATAGAGTTTATGACTGCAAATAGAATGATGAATGGCCATGAACCTAAGCTGTTATGCCTATTATACCAAGAGCACAGAAAAGATATGTCAAATATACAATTGCTGTTACCAAAGTCGGGACATCAGCCGTAACGTATTACGTCAGTAAATCCCGACTTTGGCAAACAATGGTACAACGTCCTCTCAGAGAGGTCTAAAAGTTGATATTAAAGTAAAGGGTCTTATTTTTTTACTTTATATTCACGTCCATATTTACATGAAGAGGCCTAAACCAGCATAAACCAGTTCTTCATATTACAGATGACGTTTTAAGTTTTTAAGATAAAATTTTAATATTAAAATCAATATAAAATCAAATTAAAACCTCAGTAAAATTTAGCGTATGGGTTTAATTTAGTTAGATTAATAATTCTTAGTAAACTTGAAGTAAACATGCAAAAATCACGACTATCACTTTCGCATGACCTCATGATTTATAAAAGGAGGAGAACAAATGGGGTATAATTGTTCTTACTTCACTCACAAGCAGGGCTACATCGTGACCACGTTGCAACACCGATTCTCGTCAATCAGCAAAATTAATCCTTTAAGCCCTGAATTTTTTCTAGGGTTAAGTTATGAATGCGTGTATTTGAAACGTTACCAATTTGTACCTTTAGTCCTTAAAGGGTTAAACGACAATGGGTCTGGAAAGTAGTTGGATGAGCCCAGATAATGTAGCGACCAGTGGTTTGGATCTTACTCAAAGCTGAAGGTCTCCTCTGCCACATGACCTTTGCTGTTGCGAAGGAAGTTAAACAACCCCAGAAAAGCGCATATTCATAAGCAGGTCTGCTGCACGATTATGCACGACTATACAACTATATACTAACAATTTATTTAATTTTTACTAACCTCGCAATACGTTCCACTTCAGGATCTAAGCTCTTATCTTCTATTTCATCAGCTGCGATCTGCCGAAGAATAAAGCCGATAATCAAGATAGTTGTTCAATCTACTTTATATGCAGTGGTGGGCACCGTTAACCAAAAAGTTAACTTCGATAACGATAATCCGTTAACTCCAATTTTTAACTCCGATAACGATAATCCGATAATTTTACTACAAAGTTAACGGAAGTTAACGGTAATCCGTTAACGATAACTATTTCTTTACTAACATTTACAAAAATCAAGGAAAAAAGCTTTAAAACCCATAGAAAATGTTTATTTATGCAAAATCCAACAATAAATAGGTATTTAACTGTATTTTTAGCAAGTTTTGCAACTTTTTTGCTTAATTACTGATTACATGTTTTGAAACCCTTGTAACCACTAACCATTAACTAAATTTTAATTTACCAGAGAATTATTATGGCGGGAACTGAAAGGTAAAATTAAATTTTAGGCACATTTATTAAAGACTATGACACAATGTTCTGGTTGCCCTTCAGAAAGACCAACTTCTCAAAGTTAGGCCCAACTGCCAGTCTTGACCTCTTGGGCCTCAGGATGTCCTTGCCGAGAGAGAAGAGCCGTTCCACTGCGGCAGAGGACGGAATTGGCAGACTGAAGTTATGGCGGTTGGAATTCATTCACGGAGCGGTGATCTTCCGTGAATGACTCCTCGCAGTTAACGTGTTAACGGACTTTAACGGACTAAATATCGAGTTATCGGAAGTTAACTGGTCCGATAACGATAAATGGAAATTAACTTCCGTTAATAGTCCGTTAAAAAAGTTAACTTCGTTAATTAACTGTTATCGGATTAACGCTTTAGTGCCCAACAGTTTATATGTAACCTGTACGAATCCATAGACTCATCGACACTCTAATAACCTTATCTAACCAAACATAACCTAACTAACTAAGCTTATCCTAATCTAATCTAACGCAACTTATTCTAACCCTAAACAAAATATATATAAATAAAAAAAAAAATATATATATAAATTATCAGGTAGAGATTTTGATGTTAATTAACGACATATTTTCATTAAGATTTAAATCTAAATAAACATTTCATGCGTGTACATAAAGTTTCTCATGTAACAGTAACTATAATGCTTAAATGAAAATATGTCATCCGCCTTCAACAAAATTATAGAAAAAAATGTATTAACAGGTTTCTTAACGCTAAATATCCTATATGTAACAATTTCCGTAGGCAAATTTTCATAAATCTGTTTTAAATTATGTGCACAAAAAAATAGTAATAAAGGTAACTGTATCTTAAAAGCTATGCATATTAAGTAAAGGAATTATACAGGGTGTACGTAAAGTCAGGATCTATTTTTGTGAAGCACTTGGAAATTATATGGAATTCAATCATAAAATGATAAAGTGGTAACATTTATTAAATAATTAAGAGTAGGATTCGACGTGACGCCCATCAGTATCCCTGCACAGCTCAAATCGTTCCGTAGCATTTCTAAACACATTCTGGAGCATTTGCGGGGTTATGTTATCTGCAGCAGTTCTTATACGTGTACGTAAGTTTTCAAGACTCGTAATCTTCGTCTGATAGACGTGCGATTTGATAAAGCCCCATGCAAAGAAATCTAAAGGGGTTAAATCTGGTCATCTCGCTGGCCAAGGTCTGTTGCTTCCGCGTCCGATCCAGCGATTTGGAAAACGTCCATTTAGATAATCCTGAACAATTTTGGCATAGTGACAAGGAGCACCATCATGTTATAGACGACGGGGATAGGATTGTTAGTACCGTCGTCTATCAACATGATGGTGCTCCTTGTCACTATGCCAAAATTGTTCAGGATTATCTAAATGGACGTTTTCGAAATCGCTGGATCGGACGCGGAAGCAACAGACCTTGGCCAGCGAGATAACCAGATTTAACCCCTTTAGATTTCTTTGCATGGGGCTTTATCAAATCGCACGTTTATCAGACGAAGATTACGAGTCTTGAAAACTTACGTACACGTATACGAACTGCTGCAGATAATATAACCACGTAAATGCTCCAGAATGTGTTTAGAAATGCTGCGGAACGATTTGAGCTGTGCAGGGATACTGATGGGCGTTACGTCGAATCCTACTCTTAATTATTTAATAAATGTTACCACTTTATCATTTTATGATTGAATTCCATATAATTTCCAAGTGCTTCACAAAAATAGATCCTGACTTTATGTACACCCTGTATTTACTCAACAATTTTACTTTCTTAACTGTACATTCAAGTATGTTTGCTGTAGTGTAAACGTAGTTTAGAATGTATAAGATTCCATATTAGTATGTACGCTCGTCATTACGTCATAATGAATAGGGATCTATGTAAAAATAGTAAAACAGAACAGGATTTACGCTTCGGTAAGAAAAGTAGGCTGGGTCCAATCCTGGAATTTCTTCCGGTGAATAAAATGCGGAGTAATCTCTTCCTTCGCCAAAACCACTTTCATGCGTGAGCCAAGGACTATCCCCGAGGGAAGAGTCCAAAGCCTCGTCATCATCTCTATCAGAATATTTAATTGTATCCCACGAGGGACCTCGCCAAGATCCACCTTCAGGCATGGGTGCTACCACTTTGGGGTTCGACCATACCTGTAAAGAAGTAAGTGGAAGAGTTTCGTTTTGGTAACCATATCGATTACCAAAACTGGGATACATTGAGTCACACCTGCCTACTGCCCAGTGCATGCCTACAAACTTTGGCAACCGATGGTACAAAAAAAATAAACCCGCTTTCTCATAATAACGAATATTTTAGAATTCTGATGAACCCAAATTTCTGGCTTGACTTTCAAATTATTATTTTTTTTTTTATGCTGTCTATATGAGAAAAATAAAAAAAGGTCTATAATCTGAACTACTGAATAGTTATGACTCAAAGTCGTCTAATTTCTAAAGCTTAGAACTAAATATGCGTTTCAGACACTTTATACCTTTTGATTTTGATGAAGGAAGTTCGCTAGAGCTACAATATCGAAGTCTTCATCTTCATTTGGAGGCATTTCGGATTTAAGAGAAATAAATGGTCCGTCTTTAGGATTCTGTAATAGTTCTTTGTTATTCATTTTACTATCTAAATTGCTACTATCTGAATACGCTGAAGGGAAATAATCTGTATTATCTTCATAGAACTCGTTGTCAGCGTTTTCACCAAGAGGTAACTCTGGATAGTTGAATGGCCCGTATGATTCGCTAAAATCGATTGATGGAGCAGGAGAGAATTCTATACTTGGTGGATTTCCAGTGGAATAATTGAAATTTACTGTGGTATTATCCTCAGATTTTATGGTAGTTGTTGCTGTTGAAGGAAGTGCAGTCACTTCTTCAGCTATAGTTCCATTTGTAGTTGACGAAGTAGTAGTTCTTGGAGGATTTGTAGTAAGAGGGAACGGTGTGTACTGAGGGATGGCAGGTTCAGGAGAGGGGAGTGTAACTTTAAATCCTAAACTAAACACTGAGTTTGTTAAATAATTAGTATCAGAAGAGCTATAAGAATTGTCAGGGTTTTTAATAAAGTATTCGCCAGGATACACAGGTTTGTCCCCTGTAACTACAGAAGGATCTTTTTGTTTTTCATCAAAATTAAGCCTACCTTCTAAATCAACCAAGTAGGATTGGTCTTCATTCGGTAATGTATCATCTATTTCTTCCTTTCTTTCTTTTCCCAGGTTTG